>JPJR01001101.1:0-32761 GCA_000750675.1 Pseudogymnoascus sp. VKM F-3808 | reverse complement strand
TAGAGACGCACTGCAATTCGTTAAAATGATACCTTTGGTAGCCATCACGGGATGCCACCAATACTTGCCCTGCAATAATGCTGCGTCGCTGGCTCTGATTTGAGGAAAATGAGTTCTTTCCCGAGAGTCTTCGGCCCCGTTTGACATGCCAGTTTATCGCCTATGACCGCTCGATGTAACTAGTGATTTTGTTAATATGGACCAAGTATAATATGATGGACTCCGTTAGATACCTACAAAGCAGGTAGCGATTATCTATAGTGTGAACATCACAGCATATTATAGGTCACTAAAATAATGGAGGGATATCTACGTTGTCATATAAGTCGCATGTCCCAGGATATGGGACTGGAACCACGATGGACGAGAAGGGTTTAATACAGGGAGTTGGCGTTGGCCAGAGTATCGACAGCGTTGTTACAAAGAACATTCTCTACCCATCCGCCAAACCCAACATATTCATATCATTGAAGATACCCTAGTATGTTGTATCCTACAAAGACTATGTTCGATTTTACTCCATGGTCCCAGAAACTGGCTCGAGCGTCTTCTGAATATGCTTATGTCATGCGATGTCGCAACTCATTGGTACAGTACAAAAATCTCGGTTCGAATTAAGCCATCTGTTCACCACTCAACCATGCTGCCCTTCTACTTTTAGACTGTCTTCCCCATTCATGCTGCCAGTCGCTGTCAACGCCGAAGGCAACATGGATCTCTCACCAGGAATATGCATTAGATGAAACGCCTCGTGGGACGGGCTGGTGACGATGATTACCGGTTGGGGAAACATCGGAACCGTGGGGTAGTTCCCCACTAAGTAAATATGGAAGCTGCGATTGCGATAGTACTAATTGCGCTGCTCATTTGTTTGTCTTACTGTCTTACAGCAAATCGCGGGGCTGTCATCACACCACTCAGTGGCCATTCCTTCCATTTTTAGCTATTAATGGTGCGGGGACAACGTTATAATGCTACTCCAAGCACGGCATCCGAGACTCCGCGGCGGTGGGTGGATCGGCCCTGCGGCGGGGTTGAATATAACACGCCGAAACTAAGGCCGGAGAAGCTCCAGGTCTCGGGGCAATAAATATCCTACTTCAATGGCCATTTCCCTCCCTCAAACCATATAGAAAAATCCTATACGCAATAATTATTCGAAATAATGGCCCAAGAAAACACTGAACCACCGACGCCACCGTCGCCGATTGAAGCCCTCGACGTTGAGGCGGTTCTGGCTAAGCTCAGTACAAATGAGAAAGTTGACCTCTTGGCTGGGATTGATTTTTGGCACACAAAGGCACTTCCAAAGCATGGGATTCCTTCGCTTCGGTTTACTGATGGACCCAACGGCGTCAGAGGCACTCGCTTCTTCAACGGCGTGCCTTCGGCGTGCTTCCCATGCGGCACAGGTTTGGGCGCAACCTGGAATGTCCCACTGCTCCAAGAGGCCGGTACGGTGATGGGCAAAGAAGCAATCGCAAAAGGCGCACACGTGATCCTGGGGCCGACTGTGAATATGCAGAGGAGCCCACTCGGAGGAAGAGGGTTTGAGTCGTTTTCAGAGGACCCATTGCTCGCAGGAAGCGCCGCTGCCGCGATAGTTAACGGAATCCAAGAGACTGGGGTGGTTGCGTCGATAAAACATTTTGTCGCAAATGATCAAGAGCACCAGCGAATGGCGGTGGATTCGATAATTACTGAGAGAGCGCTGAGGGAAATATATTTACTTCCTTTTCAGATTGCTGTCAGAGATTCGAAGCCTGGGTCATTTATGAGCTCATACAACAAGCTTGGAGGTACCCATGTCAGTGAACATCCGAGAATACTCGGGGATATTCTGAGAAAGGAATGGGGATGGGAAGGTCTAATCATGAGCGACTGGTAAGTTTTCCCCTACGATATTCAAAATCATCGCATATAGCCGTGCCGAAACTTATCACATATGGGTATTACAGGTATGGTACATACTCAACAAGCGAGGCAATGAACGCAGGCTTAGATTTGGAAATGCCCGGCCCCTCCAGATGGCGAGGACAGTTAGTGACGCACGCTTTGATGGCCAATAAGATCTCAAAGCAGACTCTGGATGCGAGAGTGCGTGAACTTCTGCGGCTCGTGAGCCGAGTTGCAAAGACTGGAGTCCCGGGGAACGCTCCGGAAGGATCACGAGACACTCCAGAGACGGCAGCACTCCTGAGAAAAATTGGTGGAGAAAGCATTGTTTTACTTAAAAATGAGAACAAGGCACTCCCATTAGATAAATCCAAGACAGTAAGTTATCACTTTGATTGCTGAGCAAGCCCTGCACAGTTACTGCCGCCCATACTTACTTTATCTCAGGTCGCTGTTATTGGCCCAAATGCGAAGATAGCGGCTTATTGCGGAGGTGGCTCTGCCACGCTACTTCCATACTACGCAACAGCACCGTACGATGGAATTGCGGCGAAGGCAAATGAGACGAAATACTCTGTGGGATGCTACTCTCATGTCCTACTCCCTTTGCTTGGCCAGAACTTGAAAACTGCAGATGGCAAAGTTGGTGTCACATTTAAAGCCTTTACCGACCCTGTGGAGGTCAGTGACAGACAGCCAGTCGACGTCATACACCTTGCCGATACTTACATGTACCTCGTCGACTATTATCACCCGAAACTCACAGAGGATCTCTTCTGGACAGAGGTTGAAGGTTTCTTCACGCCTGACGAAGACGGAGACTTTGAGTTTGGCCTGACAGTCCACGGAACAGGCAAACTGTTCCTAGACGACGAACTTCTCATTGACAACGAAACAGTCCAACGAAGCGGTGGTAGTTTCTTCAATGTCGGCACTGTAGAGGAAGTTGGTGTTAAGAACCTTAAAGCTGGCCAGACTTATAAAGTCAAAGTCGAATACGCCAGTGGCGTGACTTCCAAGCTCAGCGACTCTGATGGTGTCGTATCATTTGGAGGCGGCGGAATAAGAATCGGCGGAGCCCGAGTGATTGACCCAGAAGAGGAGATTCAGAAGGCGGTTGTGTTGGCTAAGAGCGTAGACCAGGTCGTGATCTGCGCCGGCCTCAACAAGGACTGGGAGCAAGAGGGACATGATCGGGAGCACATGGATCTTCCCGGTCGCACAAACGACCTGATTTCTGCAGTTGCAGATGCCAACCCTAATACCGTCGTTGTTATCCAATCTGGATGCCCCGTCCGGATGCCTTGGGCCCATAAAGTCGCCAGTCTGGCCCAGGCATGGTATGGTGGCAACGAGACTGGCAATGCCATCGCCGATGTGCTATTTGGAGATGTCAACCCGTCCGGAAAGCTGCCCCTGTCCTTCCCCGTCCGAAACGAAGACAACCCTGCCTTCCTCAACTACCGCTCATCCCATGGCCGCGTCTTGTACGGTGAGGACATCTACGTAGGATACCGCTTCTACGAGGCAACCTTGAAGGAGACGCTATTCCCATTCGGTCACGGCCTCTCCTATACCACCTTCCGCCTTTCCGAACTCGCGATTACCAACGACGGGACGAACTTGACTGTGCAAGTGCTCGTTGAAAATACCGGCGACAGGGACGGCTCAGAGGTTGTGCAGGTGTACATCGCGCAGCGCGCCCCTTGCGTCAAGAGGCCCCTGAAGGAGCTCAAGGGATTCGCTAAGGAGAATATTGCGGCTGGACACTCGAAGGTCGTCAAAGTCACTATCGAGACGAAGTATGCTACCAGCTACTGGGACGAGGAGCGCGATACTTGGGTCTCGGAGAAGGATACATATGATGTTTTGGTGGGGACGACTAGCGCAGAGACACCGCTTAAGGCGAGCTTTGAAATTGAGGAGTCGAAGTGGTGGCTAGGATTATAGAGATAGAGTTGGGGGCATATAGGTAACTTTACGAAGTATAGGTATTCAATATAACGGATTCATGACACAGACACTAGCGTACAACGCAGGGGAAATAGATGCTTCTTACGCCGGTAGTCCGAATAGTAGCTGGATAACCATTAGTGTTTACAGCAACCGTGATCAAATGTAGGGGCTTAATTACTAGGTATCATATTATAGTTACATTTCAATCACCTATTCTTCAAGATCCCCGGCGCAACAACCCCCACCAGCGTCTCCAAAACCTGCAAGCGATCCATCACATCCCTTGACTCCTCCTTCCAAAATCCCAACATAGTCATCACCTTCGCCACCGCCGCCTCCCACCCATCTGGCATCAGCGACGCCAGCTCCGCACACCTCGCCGCCGCCAATAGCACCAGCGCACTGCGCGTGCACGATCGGAGCATTAGCCACGTTCCATGATGCCGGTGATAGAATCCCTTCTCGTTGATCTCGACCCGCTGCACGCACACCTGCAGGCCCTTACGCACGAAGGATTCGTGAGAACCGCTGCGGGCGCGGCCATGCACGGCGTCCACGACAAAGTGCCAGTACATCATCTCGTTGCAGTCGAGTAAGTGACCGTTGAGAATGAAGCGTAGGGCGGCGTATTGCTTGTGCTCGGGGTTGGTGGTTTCTAAGGAGAGGGCAGCAGGCAGAGATTGCAGCCTAGGGAGAGGGTAAGCCAGAGTTGAGGTGCGGGCAGGGGAGTGGGAACTTACCAGCCATCTGCTTGGCCTTCAAAGTCGAGGATTGCGTCTTCGATGTTTTGGTCTGAGTCGACGGAAGAGTCGTAGCGGTAGATGTAGTTTAATATTCGGTTACCTAGTCGGCGTAAAGCTATCTCTGCTAAATAGAAGAACCACATCGCTTCTCCTTGGGACTTCAGTCCTTCAGGGGGCGACGGGAAGAGAGCCGGATATGTCAGATCCCATACGCTCTTCTCAGACACATTAAGCTCAAGCCGAAGTTCTCTGTCGAGGGCACTGTTAGAGGGTTCAACATTGAGTGGTTATAGGGGCTGGCCTACAATTCAGACTTGAAGCATGTCCAGTAGATGCTTTGCTCCATCCTAGATTCTTCTTCGGTTCGAGCGTCCGGGTTGGAGAGTTGAGGGGAGAAGGCTTGACAGCACGCCAATGCCTGAACAAACATCTTCCATGCCTCAATTGGCCGTAAGGTTGCCATGAGATAGACTCCAGCTAGAAAGAAGCATTGTGCTTCTATAACACCACTGCCGCATAGTAGCATGCCCATGCGGTTCTGGGCGGCAAAGAAGAAGGACTCTGCCTGTAGAAACTCGGGCGACTGGCGAAATCCCGAGGCTGTGATCTTGGGTAAATTCCCATATGGATCTGCTATAGAACCAAGGGCGTAGATTAGAAGCTACTAACGTAAGCCTACTTGCCTCGCAATGGGATTCCCGGACTTGGTTACCAGTAAGCACGACTGCGCGTCCCATCCGAGTCCATTGAAGCTCGTGGCCCTCATATACTCCCTCACTTTGGCTTCCTCGAGAATGGGATTGAAGATGTGGACATTGTCCAAGAATTGCTGTAATAGCTGGCCGGCAGCATAGAGACCGAAATCTGCGGGAATTGGTAAAGTTGGTGAAGCGGCTTGACTTTTGTCTGATCGGAGGAGGGACCTCAGATCAAGCCGCTCGTTGAAGTTCTGATCTTCAAAGACAGGCCAAGTAAGAACAGTTTCTATGTTAATATACGACGGCCTCCATTCTGCAGGCCTCTCTAAAGACGTTGGAGCAGGGGTCTTGGGGATCGATAGCGACACGGAGGGGGAGGTCTGGCTATCATTCTGGTCGTGAGGAACTGTCGTAGAGTTTTTGGCTCTGAGAAGCTCTTCCAAGTCATCCAGCCGCTGAAGGATTGTGAGACTGGCCGGATCAAATCTGCACGCCAGTCAAAATAGGCCCGCGACAATCTCCCTGCCTACCATACGTACGTAGAGTGATCATTTTCCTGATAGATGCATTCTACCCCTAAGCCTGCGCACTTCCCGCATGCTGGTCTAGAATTATCACATTTAGTGCGACGCAGGCGACATGTGCGGCATGCCTGTATAGCACGTTTTCGCGGATACGCGGCCTCGGCCCTGGAGTGTTGGCGCTTCCGCGGCGGCTTCGTAGCCACAGCAGCGGGGCTGGTAGGCTGGTGAGAGTCCGATTTAGGGTTTGACGAGGCAAGGGACAGGGTCGGTGTCTTGGGCTGGGTCTGGGTCTGGATGCTGCCCGGGGATTCCTGGATATCACTTGGGTGGACAATATACTCCATCTCCATAGTTTCGGTTTTTCGATTTGATTAGCGCGCACCGCTGGATGTCGCTATCCGCTATCCGCAGCGTATCGGCAGCGTGATAATCGCTACTCTCCACGTGGCTGGTCGAGTTTATTCCCAGACACGAGAAATGGCAAGCCTTACCCTACATATAATCAGCGGAGTCGCGGACAAAACAGTGCCGGTGCTACTGGGGTGCTTCTGTGGCAGTTTTGGCGCCACAACCCCGCCTTGCTTCGGCCCTTTCGCCTATTTAGGAATGGACAAACACAGCAATTGCTTGCTACACCCCTGGCATACTTGTAAGAGAAGTCCTAATTCTGATTAGTACGGGATAGACCTGCTTGTCCCCAATCCCGTCCTAGAGCTACCCTTGTGCGCCCTGTGTGATTTCTCGTTCGCGGAATCTCGGAGCACGGCAGAAAATTCTATTCGTCCCACTGTTAATACAAAGTACTGTAAGGGACTCCCCAGACTTGCGGGGAAGCCACAGCCAGCTACAGAGTAGGGCCGAAAGCACTCGAGTATGCGGGGTGCGGGGAACATAGGGGGACAAACCGGCCCGCAATTGACAGATCAACACGCTTGACAGCTCCGTGCTGCCCTCGTGTGCATATTTCTGCGGAGTCTCGCGTTGGATTTCTGTAGAGTATATAACCACAACGTGGGTCACCGATATTCCAGAATCAGATCAACAAACCGACGATCCATCTCCTCTCTTTCGCTGTCAGCCAAGACCTGAACAAGGCAATTCGCCTCACAGCGCCTGAGCTATCGACAACATGGCCGAAGAAATCAATGAGAAGCATGTGGCCCAGGTCACCGAGGACGACAAGGCAGCTCCCGCCGACTGGAATCTTCGCGATGTGCTTCCCAACGATCCGCGACCGTGGTACAAGCAGCGGCACCTCCTACTCCTCAACCTGGGCATGATTATCCCCGCCCTCTCGAGTACGACAAACGGTTATGATGGCTCTATGTTGAACGGTGAGTTGTTGATTTACTCGTCTGCCCAAAAGTCTGGACAAGAACTATACATACTAGCTAGAGCATACTACTGCAGCAGCAGCGAGTGTTTACAGCTACTGTTGTAATAGCAAGTGCTTACAACGCTGTTTGTAATAGGTATAGTAAGTGTTTATAGCGACTATTATAATAGGAAGCAGTTCTAGCTACTATAGTTAAAATAGAAGCGCTTAATCACTTATCTCTATAGTATCACTTCTCAGCTACGTCCCTACTTCAGACTTTTGGCGACACAAGCACCTTTGTATTTGTACAGTGCTAATTATTTCTATAGGTTTACAGTCAATGGACCAATGGCAGGATTTTTTTGGCCATCCTACAGGAACCCGGCTAGGTTCTCTCGGAAACGGCACCATCTTTGGTCAAATTCTCGCTTTCCCCGTCGTCCCATGGCTATGTGATCACACAGGGAGACGATTCCCGATCTTCTTGGGCTCTGCGCTTCTTGTTCTCGGCGCCATTCTTCAGGGAGCGGCTCAGAACTACGGGATGTTCCTCGCTTCGCGAATGATAATTGGTTTTGGGGGTCTAATCGCCGTGGAGCCGTCGCCTTTGCTCATCAGTGAGCTGGCTTACCCAACACACCGCCCAGTTATAACAGCTTATTACAATAACCTCTGGTATTTGGGAGCTATAGTAGCGGCCTGGGTGACATATGGAACGTCAGTAGTCCGTTTTATTCTCTTACAATACTGTTTACTGACATTTTACAGATATTGGATGGGACCTGGCAACTCATGGGCATGGCGAATCCCCTCGATACTCCAAGGATTTATGCCACTTATCCAAGTTGTCTTCGTGTACCTACTCCCCGAGTCACCGAGATATCTAATTCTAAAGGGTAAACATGACGAAGCACGGAAAGTGCTTGTGAAATACCATGCCGGCGGAGACGAGGCCTCGCCTCTGGTGGACTTCGAGATTAAGGAAATCACGCTCCAGATCGAGGAGTCGCGAAAGATATCCGGGACTGGCTATATGGAATTTTTAAGGACTAAAGGCAACAAACACCGTCTGTTTCTCATAACTGTAAGCTTGCCTCTTGTTATCTCTCATACTAGGTCATACAGAGTGTCTCTTGTGCACATTCATACCGAGAGGCACCGTTTTTTCAACCCCTCTTCTCCAAACTTATCATAATAGATCCCCGACTTTGAACCCATGCTAACAGGTCATCTTAATCGATCAGCTCGTGCCGATTTTTATGCAACTGTCGGGCAACGGCCTCGTTTCATACTATCTCCATTTGATTCTTGATAATATTGGATACACCTCTGCACCGGCACAGCTCCGCATCAACGGTGGGCTTATGGTTTACAACTTCGGCATATCTATTATACTAGCGTCATTTGTGGAGATAGCGGGCCGGCGCCGCCTATTTCTCATTTCTACCATCGGCATGCTTGGCTCCTTCATTATCTGGACAGTCCTCTCGGCCATCAACGAGCAACGTGGTTTCGCAGACACTTCTCTCGGCAGCGGTGTCATCTCCATGATATTCATCTTTTACCTCTTCTACAACATGGGAATGAACGGCCCGCCGTGGTTGTACGTCTGTGAAATTCTTCCCACGCATCTCCGTGCCAAAGGTTAGTAAGATTCTACCCTACTTGAAGAAGCAAACTAACCCGCGGAGGCGTGAATATAATGCAATTCGCAGCAACTTGTGTGCTGATATTCAATGGATACGCAAATCCTGTGGCCATGGAAGCCATTTCCTGGAGATACTACATAGTATACATCTGTGTGCTCGCCGTGGAGGTGGTCCTCGTCTTTTTCTTCTTCCCCGAAACCAAGGGGAAGACTCTTGAGGAGGTAGCGTTTATATTCGATGGTGAATCAGCATTCGGAGAAAACCACAGCAGGGACGTGATTGTCAACAACGACAAGGAAGCTGATGTCTGATATCGGATATCTCGTGGGTCGTTCGTGGAAATCTGAAGTCGATCATGAGTGGAATAGGATCTCCGTTTGCCAGTAGCTGTTTCAAGTGCTTATAAATAGCTTAATCAATCGTTTGAAACATAATTGGCTTCTTGGTGTTTATAATATGTATCACTTGCCTGGTCTTCACGACCCAGTAGTCGTATGAGAATGTTGGACGTCGGGTCACATGACAATATGCACGCAGCTTACTACGAGTACTATATGACGTTTTGTCATAATCACTTCCAAATTTCGGCAGAGAAGATGCTGCAGAGCAAGACGCCGAAGCTATAGACAGCTGGCGGTGAGTGTGTATTAGTAGATTTAGATATGGCGACATATTTACCCGTAAATCGAGAATTTATTCAAGGTTATATATTCTTCGGCATCTGTTTCGGCTGCCAAAAAAAAAAATACAGAGCAAGGGCAGCCGAATGGCAATTATAGCATTTTAGCTACTAATGAATGGATGTGTGACGAAATTTACTGTACGACAATTTTCAATTTCTAGTTCCCAGCCCGAGATATTGCTACGTGAAGCGTTTTTCTGCGTACATATTTTACAGGGAATTAATAGACAACTATTCTGGGACCGTGCCTATCGCTTCTTGCAACATTTTCAGTTACTCTACTCATTCCCAGTCGGTCAAATCCGATTCTAGGGCTTCGCATCGGATCCGCAGTTTTGGTTGAAAAAAACCAAAACAAGCTTTTCGGCTGTTTCTCATAGATCCAAAGCGGAATTAATAGACAACTATTCTGGGACCGTGCCTATCGCTTCTTGCAACATTTTCAGTTACTCTACTCATTCCCAGTCGGTCAAATCCGATTCTAGGGCTTCGCATCGGATCCGCAGTTTTGGTTGAAAAAAACCAAAACAAGCTTTTCGGCTGTTTCTCATAGATCCAAAGCCTGGCGCTTTAATTCTGGGGTAATGTATGGAAGTCGGGTGGGCGCAACTTTACACGGCAATATGGCTAAAAGCGATAGGCGCACCCTGATTATCTTTAACCGGATTTCATTTATATTGATAACTCCAGGTAAGTGGACACAGAAAGACGTGACTTTTGGTCATCTGCTCATGTTTATATATTAAAGGCTGTTGCCATTGGGCGTGACAGCCTGGAGAAGTGCCGACTGAACGCTTGGTGATTCTCGGCTTTCCTGCCCTCTATGCGCCACTGGGACGCCGATGCCATCGACAGATGGATCAGGAAGTCGAAATGGCAGATCATAGAAAATTATATTGGAGATAAATGCAAATCGTCATCCATTCCACAAATGCTTCCCGTATTCCCGAGGTCGATCCTATGTGAAGCAAGCATTATGCTTGTATAAGAGGAGGATGATCTCCCTTCTTTACGGAATGAGACCTACTTCCCCAGAATTCTTATTCCATATTCAGTAGCCCACCATGAAGTCGATCGCTCTTCTCGCACTGGCTGGTGCAGCTTCTGCTCATTATACCTTCCCCGCCCTCATCTCTGGAGGGACGACAACCGGGGCGTGGGAATATGTACGTGACTGGACCGGTTCATACACCTATAATCCCGTCCAAGACGTCTCTTCCCTCGACATCCGTTGTAACGTAGACGGCTCGACAAATACCGCCAGTACTCTAGATGTTACCGCGGGTTCTAAGATCGGCTTTACTGCCACCCCAGATATCTATCACCCTGGGCCTGTGCTGGCATATATGGCGAAGGTGCCTTCTGGACAAACTGCTGCTACATGGGATGGAAGCGGATCAGTTTGGTTCAAGATATACGAGGATGGTCCCACGGGTCTCGGTACCCAGCTCGCTTGGCCCTCAGATGGTGAGTGCTCTGGTTGCTAGTGACTGCTGTAGACATATTTTCTGACAGCTACTGAATAGCGGCTACAAGTGTAAGCTTCACTATTCCATCCGCCACACCTGATGGCGAGTATCTTGTCCGCGTGGAGCATATTGCTCTCCACTCTGCCTCGACTTCGGGAGGTGCACAATTCTACATCTCGTGTGGTCAGATAAACGTTACTGGAGGCGGCTCTGGAACTCCAGGTCCACTTGTTGCGTTTCCCGGAGCCTACAGCGCTTCGGACCCTGGAATTCTCATCGGCATTTACTACCCTGTTGTAAGTATTCTCCGCTCTGTTGAGTAGAGACGATTATGGACTAACAATCGTGTAGCCGACAAGCTATACTCCACCAGGGCCCGCGGTGTGGTCCGGCTGAAGCAACGAGATAAGAGGGATATAGAGGAAATGTACATATGGTGACTTAAAGTGTTTATGCCTAATATGCCCTATCACCAATATTATTCTGGCGCCAGCTCCTCTTCATGTCCCCATGCGCATGAGTGACCAAGTGCAGGCTGCTGAATTCTAATACCCAGCCCAAATATACATAATGATGACCCGGATATTATTTTACGGTATCCAACACCGCGGCTCATGGCTTAATGGCGCTTCAAAGATTGAAGGTCGTATGGATTCATCAGCGACTTCAAAATAACGTCCAGAACTGCGGGGCAGCGCGACTTGACTGTTCTACATAGTAACCGTATTCTCCGCGGTTTGGATAGTAATTAAAATCCAACATAGTATGTAATAATAGTAATGCAGCTCTATCAATCTAGCCAATTATCAGGGATTCGTCAGCGCCAATGCATGTTGGCGCGTTAAGGCTAGCTGGGAATATGCATCAAAGATGCTGTTACTCGCCGATCAATCTTCAAAGAGGGGCACACTGTAACAGAAACAGTGGGATAGCCTGTGCTTTCCGCACACGGAAAGCAGAGATCTTTGCTTCATTTGCCAAAGTGTTGGTAGTGGGGCGAGCGTCGTATTTTCCGTCCCGAGCTTGGCGATGCCCGTAGACGCGCTGCTGGACATGGGGAATCCTCCACTCACAACACTCCAACACTGCGATTATACGGGAGACTTCGGGCCTATATGCTTCAAACCAACAAGACGACGAGCAAGGCATTCTTCACCCCTAATTTACCGGTTATGCACGAGTGCCAGCTGTGTATAAGAGTTACTAGAAAGTACGATTACGCCTTCTTTCGATAACACCATTCTTGAAGGGTCTACAGTACAGCATCTCTCGAGCCTCGTCAACTTTACAGCCACCGGCCCAAACGAATCCAGTCAACTACAACAACATGCGTTCCGCCATTCTTATCGTCTCTGCCCTGTTCTCTCTAGCAGCGGGCGCCGCAATTGGTAAGCTACTATACGTGTATTCGCAAATAGACAATCGCTAACGACTTATCTTCACAGATTCTGATGTCTTGACAAAACACGAAAACGTCGGCAGAGCAACCTGCTCCTGGATTGGGCATGCTCCAATGTGCAAGCCTGGCAATTGTCCTGCTGGGACGCAGGCTTGCGCACAGGACTTTTGCGGCGATGGAGCGTGCTGTTTTACTGGCTTTAAGGTTAAGTGCTGCACGGTGAATCCCAATGTTCCTTCCTGTACCTAGGTCCACCGAGTGGGAATAGTGCAGTCGGCGTGGGTTCAGCAGCTATCGTCGTACATAGTCACATAGACAATTATATAATCTGTGGTCTATTCTGCGGCTATTGCCGTGATGCACTTTCGGATGCGCCTAGAGCCCAGATTAAGGCGGGGTAGGTTACAGTCTCCGCCTGAAAGAGTAACAGGCTAAGGGAATGGATATCGATTTTCCACGCGCTGGACACTGACAAGCCAACGCGCTAATGGGTCGCGGCCGCTCGGGCCGCACCGCTCAACTCCCCGAAGCACCAAAAACATTCTGCATGCGATCAGGAGGGGCAAGAAGGCGGGGTGACTACGACAGCTAATTCTATCTACTTCGGGGTTTACGCTCCAAGCAAATATTACAGATATTATGATATTACGATATGCTCATATTGCCTAGAAGTCTGAGAACGGAGAAAATTATGCCGACAAATAAAATCAGCGCAATTTCTCTGTTTAAATTTAATTTTTCAGTAACTAGAATAGTTAAAAAATTGAATAGTTTCTAGCTTCAGAATACTACAGAAATTATTGCTTAGCGCGGTAGTCTCACTTGCAAGCACTCTGTTTCTTAAAATTCTTATGAGTTAACTACGTTGTGATGCCCTTTTATAGTTGCTGAAACCTAAATCAGCCCCTGGCAGTTACCATGCCGTAGTTTCCCAGTTCTACTCCTTCTGATTCTCAAAAGGCAGCCCGGCTTCTTCCCTCACAACGCCGTAGATTGCCGCCATATCCCCCCTTTCTCCGCTGTGCTCCTTAACCTTCACCAAATGCCTATCCGCAGTCTCAACATTCTCCAACCGAGTCCCAGCCGTCTTCGCCAGGTCCATCGCATGCCTTGCGTCCTTCCTCGCCAAATCGACGGCAAACAGCGGCTCTTCGCGCTTATAGTAATCGCCACTCATCATGCGATTAGAGTAGGCGGCATATGGTGCTGGCAACACAGCTTCGAGGAACTTATGCAACGATTCGGATCCGAGCCCTGATTTCTCTGCCAACACGTGACCCTCTGAAAGCATCTCCACCATGTTGACGATGAAGGTGTTTCCAATGATCTTGAGCGTTAAGGCAGACTCATAGGGCTTATCGGAGAGGTCGATGACGGCGCGGCCAATGGCGTGAGCAAAGGGAAGAGCCAGCTCGACGGAAGAGCGAGGGCCGGCGGGGACGCAGACAAGCTTTCCCGAGTCTGCCATCGCTGGTGCGCCAAAGACTGGCATGGCAACGAACTTGTGGCCTGCTGCTACGACGAGGGCAGAGATAGACGCTGTGGTGGAGGGGTGGACGGTGGAGCACTCAATGAAAAGGGTTGGGGAAGGGGAATAGGAGAGGATGGAGTCGATAGTGGTCCGGATGGCGGCGTCGTCAGCGACACATGTGATTATGATGGAGGCTGCGGAAACGGCCTCAAGAGTGGCTGCGGGGATGACCTTAGAGGGAGGAAAGGTAGCAGCGAAAGATTGGGCGCGGGCAGCGGTGCGGTTGTTGATTATGAGAGGAGATTGAAGTGGATATTTCTCGACGATATTGCGGACCATCCCCTGGGCGTTTTAGAATGTCTATCTTCCAGTATGAAGATGAGAGAACTTACTCGGCCCATATTCCCAAGTCCGACCCAGGCAACTTGTTCGGCCATTGTGAGCGTTATTTGGTAAATGAGAGATTACAGGAATTGACTGCGGGTTTATAGAGAACAGTAGCGGTTTGGTAGATGAGAAACTACAGGAATTGATAGCGGGGTTATAGAGAACAGTGGGGATGCGGAAGTGATTATGACCAACGCTTAGTACTCGTAGTAAGCTGCGTGCATATTGTCATGTGACCTGAAGACCAACACTCTCCGTCTTGTATCGCTGGGAGCTCCGTGTTGAGAATTGTTGTACGGCTGGTTTACTCACGAATCCATTCATCAGTAGCCAGGAGGCTTTGATGGCCGTTGTTGCTGTTCTTCTACGTGTGCCTTCTGATTGCGGAAAATGAGTTCCCGGAGAAGATGAATATACAACCCGTAATAAATTCTCGATATATACGTGTAATATACTCGCCATGATATCTAAATCTGCCAATACACCACCATCTACCTATAGCTTCGCCTTTGGCTTCTCGCTCTTCAGCATTTCCTCTGCCACAATTCTCCGCTGGATCTTTCCAGTAGCCGTCTTCGGCATCACCCCCGTAAAATACACTTTCTTGGGTATCTTAAATTTCGCAAGCTTCTCGCTGACCCACCCTCTCAGTTCATCTTCCCCAAGCTTCTGCCCATCCTTGAGAACGATCGCCACGCCGATGTCTTGGCCGTAAAGCTCGTCGGGGATGGCAAAGCTGACAGCCTCACTCACAGCCGGGTGACGAGCGAGCACATTGTCCAACTCGATAGGACTAATCTTCTCACCACCCTTGTTGATGAGCTCCTTGATACGGCCGGTAATAAACACATATCCATCCTTATCTTGCTTTCCCTGATCACCGGTGCGGAAGAAGCCGTCTTTCGTGAAGCTGCTCTCGTTGGCGGCAGGGTTATTCAGGTACCCCTTTGTCACATTCTCGCCGCGAATGCAGATCTCGGCCTCGGCGCCCTGGGGAACCTCTTTGCCGGCTTGATCCAGAATTCTGATCTCGACGCCCTGGCCGATGCCGACGCTGCCCGGTTGACGCTTTCCAGGTGGTAGGGGGCTGGATGTCATCTGATGTGCGGCCTCCGTCATGGCATACGCCTCTAGAACAGGGGCATTGTACTGCTCCTCAAGCTGGTGGAAGATTGTTGGTGAGAGAGGAGACGAGCAGGACCGGATGAATCGAATGTTGGGCTTTGTAGATGGGGGCGGGTTTCTGAGCAGGATCTGGTGGATGGTGGGCACGGCAGTGTACCAGTTCGCCTTGTGGGTAATGAAGTCCTCCCAGAAGGTAGTGGCGCTGAACTTGGCAGGGACAACAACAGAGCCCCCAGAAAGAAGAGGGGCGAGGAACCCGGCGAGAAGGCCGTGGACGTGGAAAAGAGGCATGACAAGCATGGTTCTGTCAGCGGGAGACAGCTCATATGTTGCTTGGATGTTTTCTGTCGGTTGTTAGCAATTGAGAATCTCCCATTGGGGGATTACATACTCATTGTCCTGGTCAAATTCCTGTGGGTCAAGGGTACCTGCATCATGTCAGTCACTGTCGTACCCTATGTTTCACAACGACATACGGCTTTCGGTCGGCCAGTGGTCCCGCTGGTGTGTAGCACCAAAGCGACATCGTCTGGCTGTGCCTTCTCGACATTTTGACCACCCTTTCCCTTCAGTTTCCCTTGGTCTTTCACATCCAATACCACCTCCCGTTTCTTCCCATCCCAATAACACTCCGCAATCGCAGCCTGATATTTTCTCGCAGCTCTCACAGCCGGTCCATTCTTTGCGAACTCGCCCTTTGGCACCAGTGCCAATGCGGATTTTAAATCGTCAATGTAGAACTCAAACTCCTCTTGCTTGTACGCAGAGTTGAGAGGAGCGGCGATGGCACGCTGCCATGAAGAGGCGAGGAACGAAACAATGAATTCGATAGTATTCGGAAGGGCAATTGAGACCGCAGACTGAGGAGTAATCCCTAACTGGGCGAGCCTGGATTGGAAGGACGAAACGAGGCGAGTAAGCTCCCCATAGGATACCGTGAGGGGCGTGGACCCTGGGATGATTACCGCCGTGGCATTGTCGGATTTTGGGAAAGAGTTGGAGAGAGTTGTGCCAGACATTTTGTATATACAGTTGCACTTGTCATTTAAACAGCTTCGAGAGCACACGACATCGAGGAATACTCGTACCTATCCGATCCGAATAGACCCCAGGAGCGGGCACTTATCGCCGAGACTAAGACGCCATAATTGTGGAGCCGAGGCAGAAGAACCCCAAGGTTCCAGTTTGATGATGATCAGTTGAGACATGTCCAAGTTCTCATGCCGCAAAAGCGATTACTGTAAATAATGTAAAGCCGTGCAATTACTGAAGGCTGTAATCAATAAGCCAGGCACTTATAAATAGCGAAAAGGAGATAAGTTCTATTAGCTCCAATTAGCTCAAATAATCAATATCGATCCTCAGCCAAGGCAGCCCTTCTAGACCTTTGGGAACCATGTGAATGATGGCATGGAATGCAATTGACATTTTGACTATAGATAGCATTCTATACAGTATAGCGAGATAAAAATCAAAGCGGCCGCCTTCTGATTTGTAGTGCAGGCCCTCTCCCGAGCGTGGACAGCGATTTGATCTGCTCAACTATATACCAATTCTCGATCCATCATATCCTACACTTCGTCCGAGGTGCCTACATATTTGCTATAATATTTGCAATAACTTCCCCATTATATGACCATCTGGACTCAGCGCTCACTCGACTTTGATGCCAAGTTCTCATACCGAACCAACCAGCACGTCGTCGTCTGCCCCTTCGTATGCTATGCGCTCTGGTTGATCAAGCGTCTGGTCCGCGGTCTGGCGCGTGTAATGTGGTTTCGAGGCGAGGCTTGTCGCCGTCCACAAGCATATTATGAGTCTTGGGCGTGAAGCGGAACGCGTATATCCGTTCATTGAAGTTCATTTTTTCTTGGTATCGACCTTCGACTTTCATGAGGCTTCGAAGAGGTAGCCAAAGCCGCTCATTGTTATGACCCCATCTTCCGGAGGAATCATATAGAGTTTCGTGATTGCGTATAGACCAAGTAGCACA
Source organism: Pseudogymnoascus sp. VKM F-3808 (assembly GCA_000750675.1). Lineage (NCBI taxonomy): Eukaryota > Fungi > Ascomycota > Leotiomycetes > Thelebolales > Thelebolaceae > Pseudogymnoascus > Pseudogymnoascus sp. VKM F-3808. The sequence continues at coordinate 15,451 of JPJR01001101.1, read as the reverse complement.
AGGGGTTCGAGAGCCGTAAGAGCGTAGCTGAAGTTCACCAAGGTGGTTATGAATATAAGGAGGTTGAGAACGAGAGACCCGAAGTTGCTGAGGGCCATTGTCGCAAGAGGGGCGCTGGGGCGCTAGAAACAAATTATTATAAATATGTAGCAGCTCTCCTCGATAGCATGGAGTAGATGGGCTCTTGACAACTCCAGAGGCAGCCCAGATGCAAGCTCCGTATCATCCGAGTGGAATTGAAATGCGTCCGATTGCTGCGCCAGAAACTCCAGAATATGGACCCACATATTTAGTGTTGATCCAACGTTAGGCCATAAATGTCAGCGGTGGCCGACGGCAAATAAATGATCACCCACAGATGTCACCCAAAAACCTAGATATGTTGAAGAGATCTTTACGTATGCTAATAACATTGTACTATGACTTATTGATCCCGCCTGGCCTAGTTTGTATCCTGTGTTTTGTTCCTTGCTTTCATGTATGCCCTGTTCCAAACTTTACTCGTCCATCTTGCCAGCAGTGATATTGAGTCCTCCCTGCAAGAGGGGCCAAAATGAGGAGCTGTCGATATGACAGACACTCCTTTAACACTTGAGAGTCTTGAATTATCATGCTCGGAAGAAAGGATAAGGCTTCTTGTGACGTCTTCAGCCACATTACAGTCCCAAGGGGAGCGCTTTCTGCGTATGTCTGCTGACGGACTTCTTGATTTGATGAAGAGTGGGAAAGTTTGTATCACCAGAGGTCCAAACTGCAAGCTTGATTTTGGATTGGCCTTCAAGAAGGTACAGCCAGATGAGGCCACCCAAGAAGCTCTGGTCGAAGAGCTTGGCCGTTTCGTTCTTGAGGCACCCGTGAGTTTAGCGTGCATCGTGACAACTCATTTTTGTTTCGTGTCACTGAAGCCTGGTACAGTGGTGGGAACAACTCCCAGTGTCCCCTTCTCTCAAATCTCCCACCCCAATATTTCCTGGTGTGGAAGCAAAGTTTTCTCTCGAAATACATGACACTTTACCAAACCTGCATTCAAATGGAACTCCAGTTGCAGATGTATCTCCCACCGCCGACCTGCATGTTCCAGAATGCATGCCAGATATTAGACTCGTGGGCATCAAGTTTCGTTTTACTTTTGAGCCTATTCAAAACAAGTCACCCCCAATGCTTGCAAGGGAAGTTGCAACAAACGACTATACGCTGTTCAAAGATGTCCACGATAGTGATCTAGACCCATTTGAAGATATCATGGAGTTGGAAGCTTTGGATACCTCGACGCCTCGCCACAAAGGTCTTATTCGTGCCAGCTCCGCATTAGAAGGAATGCCATGGGAACATGACAGTTTCGTCGAAGACCAACCATATGCTGACGCATATGACATGTTGCTATACCAAACTGATCACAACAGCGTTCCTCTGCCGACTCCTGCAGCATCTGTGGCATTTAGTAACCAGCAGGGGGTAAGTATGCTTGATTCTATGGAACCTCATACCACAAACAATATCACAGCCGGGCCTTCTTTGAAGTTGGCAACAGCAAAGCAATTCACCGACGTGGCTCTCAGAACACTACTTGGTGGTAGGCAGGTAAGATCTACGCCTAACATCAAAATCGGCACACCACGACCAACTTGCCCTCTTTCGAGCATTATGCCTCTACTATGGAGTCCAGGTTTCAAAAATGTATGTCTTGCCAACGTTCCTCCCACTTTCTGAACTGACACTTTGACTCCAGGCCATATCCGAACGCTGCGCCTTCCTAAACACCATCTCAAGCACCCTAGCGTCGCTCTCCAAGACCGGCCAACTCCCAAGTCTCCAAAATAAGCTGACCAAAATCCATGAAAACGACCCGAACAGGTCTGCCGAAGGCAACTCCCCTTGTCTAAACCATTCGATCCAAGCCCACGTGATCCGCATGATGCAGACCGCCCTCTACGAACCGATCGCGAGCCGTCGTCTTCGACCCAGTGTTGTTGAAGAAAGTGGGGGGGAGGAAGCGAGAAGCGGGCCGCCTAGTCGGGATTATGAGAACAGTGGACCGCCGCAAATGGGCATGAGAACTGGGTCGGACGATGTGGTGGATGGCGATGAGGGATTTGACGATATGCTTGGGGAGGAATTGCTGTCGGATGGGGGGATGGATATGCTATTCGACCTCGAGATTATGCGAAAGAAGGAAAGGGGGGCAGGTGAAGATAGTTGTAGCATGCTCTTTGGGAGTGATGGGAGGAGCTCCAGTATGCTTATGAGGGGCGAAGAGAGGCACGAAGACGCTACTGGAGAAGCTGGAGAAGAGGACATCGTATTCTCAACTGACGAGATCGAACAAGACGATGGGGACGAGCATATTTTAGACGAGAGCCTTTTTTGGAGCTCAGGCATTACGGATGGACTGGAGGAAGACGTAGAGATGATAATGGACACCAAACCGGACATGGTCGACGGCTATAGCTCAATGTATTTAGACGATCCGTATGTAAATAATGAAGCAATCCTCATTTGACAACCCGCACCCCATTCATCACTTCATCAATTCCCTCCCCGGTGACAACATTTTTCCCGTGCCACCTACCAATTACGCCTCGCAGAACGCCATGTGAATATCAAGCCCCTCACCCTCATCCGCGACCAGCTTAAGATCGGTATCATATCCCACGAAAAACGCATATCCCTCCCTTAACTCCAATTCCTGGTCGTTTGCATGTAACTTCCCGCCCCCCTTCGTCACAACCACAATGCCCGGCCCTTGTAGGCCAGCAATATGCTCCTCTTCTCCTTTCTTCAGTTCCGTAACCAGCATATCGAACTCGCTGCCCGGCGGACCATACACCCTCGTATGTCCCTTTAGCCCCTTGGTGCTCACCTTGGGCTTCAGCACCATTGATTGCGGGTCCTTGTAGTCGAATGTCAGAGCCGACGTGAAGAGGTTGATCGACTCTGGGTTGGCGCTCGGGCAGACGCCGCAGTTGATTACGTTGTCCGAGGGGGCCATGCACTCGATGATGTCGCCGGAGAGGAAGGCGTGGATGCCGTCCGCGGGGATGTAGAGTGCCTCGCCCTTCTTGAGGGTGAGAAAGTTCATGGTGAGGAGGGAAACGAGGCAGCCGGGATCGGTGGCGCCGTCCTGGTTGGAGATGCGGGGGAGGAGCATCAGAATGTAGCTCTGGTCGCCGTATTCAGACCGCGGGGTATCACGGAGCGCGGAGTATACTTCGGCAACTTCTTCCTCGGAGAGTGAGAGCAGCTTGTGGACGATGTTTTTGACGAGGGTCGAGCTGGTAAAGGGTGTTTTCGGTTGGGGTGTGAATCGTTCCTTGAGAAAGGGTATGTCGCGGAACAGAGCCTCGATGTCATCAACGTGCTTGAAGCCAACAAAGGCCTCGAAGTCGGAGAGTGCCACGGTCAGCTCGGGCTCATGATTTGGATCTCCAAATTTTGAAGGATTGTGCTTGTGCAGCTTGGTTGCAAGCTCTTTATCCGGGTGGATTTGGAGGGGGAGCTCATTCGAGATTGAGATAACCTTGGGCAGGAACGGTAGTTCTGAGCCGTACTTCTCAATGACAGCCGGCCCAAGGAGCTTCTCTTTGTTGCCATCTATCCATTCTTGAAGCACCTGTCCAGTTGACAGGAGTTGTGACGGAGTCTTTGGGAATGTGCCTATCCACATCTCCGAGTAGTCTTTCCCCGACTCTACCTTGAACTCCTTGCCCGGTGTAGCGTCGGCATACCGAGCTGCTAGGGACGACTGTCCCTTCTTCCCCCACGCGTGATTGTTGACATCACTCTCCAGTTGGATCACAGACGCCATGATTGAAGGCGTAGGACAAGAGGAATAGAGTAAAGAATTGTGAAGAGAGAGATAAAAATAATTAAAAGAATTGGAGACTCATGGTTAGAAGGAAACAGATCATCTCGCGGAAGTACTGTATATAGTAATGACGTAAAAAGATGGACTGGACGTTTATGAGTGACGTTGGTTGGCCGACTCCCCGCGAAAAGTGGCGTTTAGGACAAGGCTGAAGAGGAAAGGTGGAAAAGAAGCGGGTTTTATCCCCCATCGTGTTTGCCAGCATCGCCAATAAGGAAATGGATGAAGCTCGAAAACGACGATGTTAGGGTTTTCCTAGCAGAACTTACTCGTACTGTACTCCGTATGTCCGGGCATGGCCATACCATCGTGGAGTCAGGAACTGGGTCTCCAAGCCATAAAGATGGGTAGGAAGGGAGCTATCCATCTGTCCATCTGTCCAGTTGGGATTCTGGTGTTCGGGGTTTGATCCGGAGGTGTCTCAAGCCAAGGCTTTTTCGACTCGAGCTTCCCGTCGTATTTGTACGGAAGCGTGCAGTCGAAAACGGTACTCGTACAGCCTAATGTGGTCGCATGTCTAGGCTCTGATTTGGAAGTTTTAGGCGTACTTTGTGTTGAATATATCTATAATGTGTTCCGTTCATGTTCAATAAACGTTCAGTTAAAGTTTGAGTAAAGTGGTGCAATGAAGATTTCATTGTGGGTTTATGGTCGCTCATCTTTATCTACTCGCCTTCGTACTTCGGACTCCTGAACCGAAGCCATCCCAATCTGGCCAAGAATCGTAGCCTTACTCCCCAAATTCCGTCAGCCGGAGTAACCAAAGCGTGCATGTTCCGACTTTCCTCAAATCCTCCAATTTAAGGTTTCACCACTCCTAATGATCCTTTATCGTCAACCACTTCCCCCTCAAAATACCCCTTTGACACCTGTCATACGCGCAGCATCGTTGCCGCATAGTGTTTGAACAAAGAGCTAGCTGTTTGCTCAGCCAGCACCACCAACCACTAGAGTAGGGAAGCCAGGTCCCTCTCGTATTCGTTGTGGAGAGATCAAGCGCATAGCACCTCAGCTCGCGACAACCTCCTTCGACACTCACTCATCTCCACTCTGGGAGAGCACGGCTGCCACTCGTTTCGGTCGCGCTTCCCTCGTTGTCTGGTGTTCGGAGACCTTTATACAGTCGCCCAGCGAGACGATGCACTTTGCCTTTCCCCCAAGGAAACCCTCAGCGCATTCCACAATGTTCACCGCACGCGCATCAAAAGCGCCCCTATTCCGTCGGAGCCGGATACAGTTCCTGGTGTTGTGTGCATTAGGGATTGGCACTCTACTCTTTATCATTGCGAAGATTTTAGGCTTTGGGGGTGGTGCCCCCCCTGGAACTCCCCCAGTCGTGATCATCACGGTTATAGACCCTGGGTCGCAGAGCAAACAATATATTGCCGATATCAAAGAGAATCGCGAACAATATGCAAAGAAGCATGGTAATACTCACAGAAGTGAACAACATGAGGACAAGGGGCTGACTACTTTTAGGATATGCGACCTTTTTCCCAACTGTCAACGACTACCCGCTTGGCGATTCCCCTTTGTCATGGTCGAAACTCCCCGCAATGCGACACGCCCTCACGAACTTCCCATACACCGAGTACTACTGGTTCCTTGATCAGAATGCGTTCATCATGAACCCCAACCTCAAAGTCGAAACGCACATTATGAACCCAAAGCGCATGGACACCCTCATGATCAAAGATCAGCCCATTGTGCCGCCAGACAGCGTCATCAAGACATTCAAACACCTAAAGGGCCAGCAAATACACTTCTCTATGTCACAGGATAAAGAGGGGCTGGCGCCGGGAAGCTTTATTGTTCGCAACGGAGACTGGTCAAAGTTCCTCCTTGATACATGGTTTGATCCGTTGTACCGATCCTATAACTTTCAAAAGGCAGAAAGACACGCTTTGGTATGTTTAACTCACAAGTAAGGCGAGGCTAAGACTAATAAATCCCAGGAGCACATTGTCCAATGGCATCCAACCATTCTGTCCAGGCTCGGCATAGTCCCGCAAAACATCCTCAATTCGTACAGCAGAGAGCCCGCAATTGGGAAAGGGAAGGCAGATGTGTACAAGGAAGGAGATTTTGTCATCAACTTTGCAGGCTGCGATGCTGTTGATCAACCGAAATGCGAGGACGAGGCGAAGCCATTTTCCAAGAAATGGCGACAAGCTTTCAGCTCGTAGCGATGGCGGCCCGAAGCCGCAGGTCGGCTGTAATCAAGAGCGACCAGAGCATACGAGTGAGTCCGAGAGACTCTAATGAGCGATGATTGAGTACGGAGGGCGTTCTGGGGCGTTGAAGACGGCATTGAAGCATTTCATGTCCATGCATTTCACACTGGGGCCACATCGCGAAGCGGTCAGTACGGGGATTGTGCCATAGGGGCGCTATCATTTCCAATTTCTTGTATATCATTAAACGCATTCCTGTGGGAGTAGGGCAAGGCTGTCGGAGTCAAGTCATGGATACGTTGTAGGGTTAGGGTATATATAATGCCGGCCTCCTTTGCGGGGCGCTTAACTTCATCTTGTGCCATTTTGGTGACTTGGTGATGGTAGGAGTAGTAGCTGTCTATATTCTCGACTGGAAGAGATCACCTATTAACTCTGCTGGCATTGTGGCCATGTAGAACTGCATCGTGGAAATGGAAGCCATGAAGAATATATATACGGGAATACGTTATTCCGCTTTCATGCTCCAATGTGGCTAGAACTCAATAGGAAGCTGTTCTGACCACTCAGCTCTTTCCCTAAACAGACATAGTCGCATGTGATTCCCAGATTCCCCACTCCCTTCCAAGCCGAGCTCCGACAGAAAGTGGAGGTCGCCGTGTGTCGCCGTCAGCATCTCTCGACGTCACATCTCCCATCAAGGAACTGAGAAGCTTCAATTGCTCGAGATACAACCATGCCGGGGAGTTCGAGGATGCCTATCAGCCTGCGCAACAGCATTACCGCGAGGACCGGCGGCTCGGGTACCCAGCTGCTCTCGCTAAATATCGACCTGTAAGTCCCATGATGATAACTCGCTCGCAGCTGCGATCGCGAAAACTGACGCTTTAGTTTAGGCTGCGCAATGTCATTTTCTTCCTCTTTCTGTGGAGGTGGACGAAGAAGGCGTACTTGAAACTCAAGGGCAGAGGGTTTGCAGGCTCGACTATCGATGGCTATATTTCGATCCGCCGGACGCTGTATGGGCTCTTCCTGAGGGCACCAGGCGTGCGCACGCAGGTGCAAAAGCAGGTTCACGAGGCTATTACGAAGCTGCAGGCGAAGCTCATTCAATCTGGACCCGGCATAACGAGACACTTGACCCTCCCGAAAGAGGGTTGGTCCGACGAGACCGTTCAGAAGGAGCTGGAGACGCTTGCTGCTATGGACCATACCAGATGGGAGGACGGATTTGTGTCTGGTGCCGTGTATCACGGCGGCGACGAGCTCATCAAACTGCAGACGGAGGCCTTTGGAAAGTTCACTGTGGCAAACCCCATTCACCCTGACGTCTTCCCTGGCGTCCGAAAGATGGAGGCCGAGATCGTCGCAATGGTCCTGGGGCTCTTCAATGCGCCGCCCGGAGCCGCAGGTGCTACCACAAGCGGTGGCACCGAGTCGATCCTCATGGCCTGCCTCAGCGCTAGGCAAAAGGCCTATGTTGAGCGCGGTGTCACTGAGCCCGAGATGTAAGCCACCCGCTCTGTCTCAAGATCCCCATACTAACCCCACCCAGGATCCTCCCTGATACTGCCCACACTGCCTTCCACAAGGCCGGCCACTACTTCGGGATCAAGATCCACCTCGTCGCCTGCCCCGCGCCCGCATACCAAGTCTCCATCCCCGCCGTGTCGCGTCTCATAAACAGCAACACGATCCTCCTCGTCGGCTCCGCCCCTAACTTTCCCCACGGCATCATCGATGACATCTCCGCGCTCTCCAAGCTTGCTGTCAGCCGTCGCATCCCTCTCCACGTTGACTGCTGCCTCGGCTCCTTCATCGTTCCCTTCCTCGCCGCCGCCGGCTTCCCCGCCCCGCTCTTCGACTTCCGCCTCAAGGGTGTCACATCCATCTCCTGCGACACCCACAAGTACGGGTTCGCGCCAAAGGGAAACAGCACTGTCCTCTACCGCTCCGCAAAACTGCGCACCTACCAGTACTTCATCGCACCAGACTGGTCGGGCGGTGTCTACGCCTCCCCCAATATGGCAGGATCTCGCCCTGGCGCCCTGATTGCGGGATGCTGGGCAAGCTTGATGAAGGTTGGCGAGGCGGGCTACATCGCTGCAGCCCATGAGATTGTTGGCGCTGCGCGCTCTATCGCAGATGCTGTCCGTACCAACCCCGGACTCTCTACCGATCTTCAGATCGTAGGAGAGCCCCTGGCCAGCGTCGTCGCGGTGCGCAGTTCCACGCTCGACATCTACGATATTGCGGACGGCATGTCAGCAAAGGGCTGGCATTTGAATGCTCTACAAAACCCACCAGCGGTGCACGTTGCCGTCACGCTGCCAGTGGCGAAGGTGTGGCAGAAGCTGGTGAGCGACTTGGAGGCGGTGGTGGAGGCGGAGCGCGAGAAGGAGCGCGAGAGGGGGGTGAATGGACGGAAGAAGGGCGAGGCTAGGGGGGATAGCTCCGCGCTTTATGGAGTTGCCGGTAGCTTGCCGAATAAGAGTGTTGTGGTGGAGTTGGCGGGTGGGTTTTTGGACACGCTTTATAAAGCGTAGGTGTGTATGGGGGTGAAAGGGGGGAGGGGTGTATATATATGCGTGAGGAAGGCGTTTGTGAGATATTACTAGGGGTGCCCGAGGGGCGATTGAAATAAGCTATTATTTATTTACTTCTGCGTCTGATTTGCTCGCCCTGTGTAGCTGCTTAATATTTACGGCTTCAAAGAGAAGGCCAAAGAACTTAGGCAAACACCCTCATAATAATAGTATATGGCCTAGCGGGTGAGCGATGCCAGACGAAGGTAGTCTAGCTGTCCTCTTTAGATGAGTGGCAGGGCTATTTTAAGTACAACATATAGTCTAAACCTTGCAACGCACAAGAGCAGTGTAAACAGGTGAGCGACCGGTGAATAGTAAATATAAATATCTAATCTCCTACTTTCATATCCCTTTGGTCTTTCGTCTATAGCAACTTCTATCTCTTTCATACAATAGTAATAACATACCGTTTATCGAGATCTTTAGGATTGTTTATGACCTCTGTGCATGCTTCCTCTGCAGTTGCCGCTCCCTGTTCTTTCAAAATGCCCAGAAATGTTTCATAAGTCTTATCTTCATAGCCCCCGTTTCTACTTCTAACACCCCTATCGTTGTAAATTTTGAAAGATCCCATCCTGGAAAGTTGGCCCTTTGTGACGCCTGTAGCTTGAAGCACAATACCCATAATCATTACGTCGCTTATGGCTTTACCGTCTTTTGTAGCCATACTGGCGGTATCACCACTCAGGAGAGGCAAGAGATAGAATAGTTTATAAGGCGTTCTCTCGTCTTGACAGTCTATCGTGATAGGAACCTTTAGCTCCCCATTGCCAGCATATAAGACAATGGTAGTATCTTCCGTAGATTCGGAATTATTAGATTTACTTGGGGAGATCAAGTAGCCGGTTGCCATAGTAGAGCAAGCAAGTCGGATAACTCCACTTGTTACCTGCCCGAACGGATCATGACCGTATTTTGTTGTGCTGGCATCTAAGAACTGCACATACGTCGTTTCAAGGATATCTCTCTGTCGAGCATACGAGGTTACTGCTCCATCTATAGAGGCCCAAGACCACGTTGGCGCTCTCCAGGATGGTCGTGGTCGCATCACAGGTCCGTATCGGCTCCAGCATAGCTGCTCCTCAAGTTTATCCTTCCACAACCCTGCAAGGTACTGATCGCCCGTTTCGTTATATCCAAGCCTCGCAACCCCAGAAAGTGCTGGTAGCTTATCTTTTCCAAAAGTTAGATTTGCTCCAGAATAAAGGTGCACAATCTGAGGCCATAACTCTTGGAATTTCCCTTCTCTTTTAACGAGGGGGGAGACCAATTGGTCCGGAAAACCTTCTGGAATATACTCAGAAGCAATTGCCGTTCTGCATTCCCAGAAAGCACCTCGGTCACCGAAGTGAACAGTTCGAGGGGACAGCATCTTCTCTTGCAGTGCCCAGGCTCTGGTTCCCAAATGAGTGTGAGAAGTTGAGCGATCATAAGCATGTCGGCTCCTAAAATCTTGTACTCTTCGTAATCCAGAGTCAGTTATTCGAGCTCGAAGCCCGCCGCTGAAGTAGGGCGGTTTCATAAAACATCCTTCGCGGCCGTCACGAGCGGAGGACGCAGCTATCGTGATAGTTGAGCCACCGAAGACGGAGCTCATCAGACCCGACTCCTTTTGCCAATCATCTACACTATCTTGAACGATACAGAGCGAGTCAATCCACAGGTAATCTAAGCCCAGTCTTTTAGTGATCTCGACAGCCTCTTTGAACGTTTTCGGAAATATCCCGACGGGTAGTGTCTCCATGTACGTCTCTAGATTCTCTGAAGTGAGTTTGATGATATCAATAGAGCCCCAGCTATGTGATAAAGTAGCATATCGCGGTTTACTATGCCATCCAGAAGTTAGCACCAAGCGTAACGACTCGCCGGTAATTGAAATCAGCCTAGTCGGTAGTGTGCCGCCTCCATTGTTTTTACAGAGATCGTGGCTTTCAGTACAACTCGATAACCAGTTGCTCGCGATATCTAATACGTCAAGCGGATCGTCGAAACAATCAACTTCGAGGCATTAGCAAGGCCAGGCTATCGTATCAGGAAAACATAGCACACCTGATTCTGGAAGGAAACGTGACTCAACCATCGTACTCATAGCTATGCCGCGATTGCAGAAAGTACAAGTCTTGCGAGGTAGGCTTAGCCACAAGAGTTGTATTGGATATGTCCCCCAATTCTGAATGGACAGTGATGATAACGCATTCTCATCGAGATGGTATAAGCGCGCTTCAATCTTGCGAAAGGTGTCAAGTAAATTACTATCTTTAAGGCTCTGCAGTAAAAACGTGCAAAATCTGCATCCAGATCGTGTCGAATATTCTAATCCAAAAGTGCTACATGAGAGCGCGACGGTGCGTTCCCATCCCCAATCCGAATTGGGTTCTGAGTCGTGTTCTCTAGTCGACGAACTACCTATTGTAGGCCAGTGGTCAAACAGATTTTGACATCTGGCGCAAAATCTATTCACGATGGGAGCACGGGGACCCGATTCCTCTATTCGTTGTTCAACAAATTTGACATCAAGCTCGTCGGAAACAACGGCACGAATGATATCGGAATCTTCAGAGAGATCATCGCCGTCCGCCGCCATGTATTCTTGGAACCATTCTGTGAAGATCTCAACTTTGGGGCCGACTATCTTCGTGGCAGGATAATGGCCATCATCTTCGACTTTATGTTGGAAGGAATCGTGATTATTATCCATGCCGAAGCGTCTGCGGGGTTGTTGTGTTGTGGATGCGAATTACGATGATAGCGTTTGTTTTAGGCAACCTCGACGCCTTGTCATAGCTCTATAGAGGAATTTTGGCAGTAGTGACTGCGTCAATAGAAAAGGCAGGAAATTATTAGAAATTCGACGATGGCTTCGTATTGCCAAGGAATGAGCCCCGATCCTTCGCGTGTGTTGGCGCGTAGTGGTAGCTGAGCTGGCACTGGGGTCGCAAAGCGGTTAGACTGCAGGGCTTTGGCCACTCCTGTGGAATCAACTATAGCCACATAGATCATTTAGATAGTTGAGAATATGATCTATATTATATATACTATACTGCCCTGTGAGCCGTCGGCGCCAGCGGCCAAGAGAGACCTCACCCTGCTCACCTACTTCATTACAACGGTCTATCGCTGCTCTAATCCCTGTAGGGGTCGATTTGCAATCCCCGCAGCCGCCGACGTCGCTCATGTCCTATAATCGTTATTATAAGAAACTGATGCTACATTGCATTATGTTTTTGGACGGAAGAATTATCCCATCGACCTCCTCGTTTTGTAACTTCCTTTTCAGAACAGGAATGGGCCATGCAACTACCTGGTTGCCGTCCCGTTAGTCCGCGTTACCCCACAACATGCAACGTCGTGCTGTAGTTAGTAGCGGTTGACGATCTTCAAGCAGAGATAAAGGCAGGTAGATATCCACCTCGGACTTTATTTAGCTGGAGAGATAAGCGCCGAGGTATTATTAACTTCAGATATCGGTTTCTGAGCCGTAGTCGACTTGGAAGCCCTATCGCGTTATAGGCGCCGTTTAAACATTTCTTGCTATTATTATATACGCTGCCTACAAATCTCACTAGAATGATGAAATCGGTTCTCTGGTTCGTTACGCTTTCCCCGACTGCATTTCCAATGGTTGCGGGCCTGGGCCTCTGGTCGAGTTCTCCAGCTACATTTGGAAATCTCATAAAAGAAACGTACCCCATTGGAAATGGTAGATTAGGAGGTATGAGTTGATAATTCGGCAGCAACTTCAGATTTTTGACTATTTCAAGCTATGCCATTTGGTCCTCCCGGAGCTGAAAAAGTGGTTCTCAATATTGACTCGCTATGGTCTGGTGGCCCATTCGCATCATCTGTGAGTGTGATGAGCACTTTAAGGGGTTAAACTAAACATTTACCATAAGAATTACACAGGCGGAAACCCAGCATCCCCTCTCAACGAGTATCTTCCGGGGATCAGAGATTCGATATTCCAGAACGGCACTGGAGGTAAACTCCCCTTTTTAAATCCTGCCTGTCTATCTCAATTACGAGTTTTTATTTACCCTACAAATCTAACTGGTCCCAGACGTCTCTCAACTTCTTGGAAATGGAGACAATTATGGAAGCTATCAGGTGTTTGCCAATTTATCAGTTGTCATCGACGGCGTGAGCTCTGCTACCAGTTACAACCGTTCTCTTGATTTCAACACTGGCCTCCACACCTCGGCCTATGCCGCGAATGATGGGAACAACTATACGTCAACTGTTTATTGCTCCTATCCGGATCAGATTTGTGTCTACAGCCTTTATTCAAGTGCCGCTCTTCCCAAAATTACTATTTCTCTGGAAAATCAGCTCACGTCCGCGCCCTACTCTACATCTTGCGAAACAAAGGACCACTCTGTTACCTTGACGGGCGTTACTCAGGCCGGGCCTCCTCGAGGAATGCACTATGAAGGAAAGGCCCAATTAATAACCAAAAACCGGGCACTATCGTGCAGCAGATCATCACTGGTTATACCATCTGATTCCAAAACGCGAACATTCAGTCTTGTGATCGGTGCTGCCACGAATTATGACCAACGCGCCGGCAATGCCAAAAGCAACTTCTCATTTGCAATTCCAGGCTCTGATACAAATGACACCCACTCTCTCCTTGGCCCAATTATCTCAGCAGTCATGTCACCGGCAGCGTCAAAGTCGGAAAGAACTCTCCGGCAAGCTCACATTGCAGACTACCATCACTTGGCTAGCCAATTTACGTTGGAGCTTCCTGATCCTGCAGGGTCATCTGGCCTTGAGACATCAGTTCTTATTAGCCAGTATAACTCATCTGGCCTTGGTGATCCATATTTGGAATCTACAATATTCGCACTAGGACGCCATCTTTTTATCTCTTCGTCGAGAGAAAATTCTCTCCCTACAAATCTTGCTGGGAGATGGAGTGAGACAATTGAAGCTGCCTGGAGTGCGGACTATCACTCTAATATTAACTTCCAAATGAATCACTGGGGCGCTGATCAGACTGGACTGGGGCGTCTACAAGTGCCGACCTGGGAATATATACAGAATACTTGGGTACCCCGAGGAACTGAAACTGCAAAGCTCTTATATGGAGCTCCAGGATGGGTTGTTCACGACGAAATGAATATCTTCGGACACACAGCTATGAAAGAAGATGCCCAGTGGGCCAATTATCCTATTGCTGCAGCATGGATGATGCAGCATGTCTCTGACCACTTTTCATATTCGCAAAATGTAACCTGGTATAGAGATCAGGGGTACCCCCTCCTTAAAGGCGTCGCACAGTTTTGGATTTCCCAGCTCCAACCAGATGAATACTTTAATGACGGCAGCCTCGTGGTAAACCCCTGCAATTCAGCGGAACATGGTCCTACTACTTTCGGATGCACGCACTACCAACAGCTAATCCACCAGCTCTTTACCAGTATCAGCTCAACTGCGTCTTTACTTCCGGATACCGAGAAAGAGTTCATTTCTAATGTCACGACTGCCCTGAATACCCTCGATAATGGCCTACACATAGGTACCTGGGGCGAAGTCAAAGAGTGGAAGATCCCAGATTCTTTTGGCTACGACTTCCAGAACGACACCCATCGCCATCTCTCCAATCTCATCGGATGGTACCCTGGTTATAGCTTGTCCTCGTTTCTTGGGGGATACACGAACAAAACCATCCAGGATGCTGTGGCTACTACCCTTTACTCGAGAGGACCGGGATACGCCGACGCAAATGCAGGGTGGGAGAAGGTCTGGCGATCAGCCTGTTGGGCTAGATTGAATAACACCAACGAGGCTTATTTTGAGCTCCGCTATGCTATTGATGAGAATTTCGCCTCGAATGGTTTGAGCATGTACAGCGGACAAAATCCGCCATTCCAAATCGATGCCAACTTTGGGATTGTAGGAGCAGCCCTGAGCATGCTGGTTGTGGATTTGCCGAATGGTGATGCGGCGAAGGATCGAACAGTGATACTAGGACCAGCAATTCCTGCGAACTGGGGCGGTGGCTCTGTTAAAGGGTTGAGACTGAGAGGTGGTGGACAAGTCGACTTCACGTGGGACCTTAATGGGCTTGTTACAAGTGCTAAGGCAAGTGGGATAGCTCGAGGTCTTCAAATTGTGAATAAGGAAGGGACTTTTCTTATTCACAAATAAAGGAGGGAAAAACCCAGGCGCCAGCGGCCCTGATGGTCATCTCATTAGGACTCACAAAATCAAATGTCTAAACAAGTCATCATATTTATTGTCTACCCCCCAACAGATCTTCCAACAGGGGCGAACACGCCACCAATCTCTACCATTCTGGCCTCGCCTTCCCAGAAACCCATGCTATGCAAAAGAAAAGCACGGCGCAGGCGTATGAGATCCCACGTATATGTTACAACCAACCCCCCGACCTGCCTTGACGCGCCGTACACCCACCCCACCATGCCCCAAAGAATAATGAAACCGCCCAAAGAAACCCCCTCCTCCATTCTCCTGCTTCTATCCCTGCATTCCTTCCGTGATGCATGTAGCAACCCTCGTCCCCGGTAAACCGCTTTCAAATAAAGATTTTTGTATTTTTTTTTTTCCTTCTCTCCATTTCAAGATTCGTTTATTTATGTGCAAACACGCACACGCCCCCCTCACCAGGTCTCACCCTCACCAGTAGTTTTTTTTTCTCAGGGGGGAGAGGAAACGGACGCGTAGGCCTTCAACACCAAGGCCAATCGCATCACGCCACCAACTCCAGCAGCGGCAACAGGATGACGAGGGGACTACAAAAACAAGCACACGCTGCCAGTATCCCCCCCCATTTCCTGCTCAGCCCCGCTCTTATACCTCCC
>JPJR01001100.1:0-16701 GCA_000750675.1 Pseudogymnoascus sp. VKM F-3808 | reverse complement strand
GGTGAGGAAGACGTTCCTGGGGTATTTTGCCGACAGACAGCACGAGATTGGTATGTAACGAGGCTGCCCCCTTCTCTGCGCCGCGATTCGAGAAATCGTATGGAGTATTATGATGCCAAAATTGCTGTATCGAAGCTGAACAGTCGATTTTCGGTTTCCTTTGTCGTCATTCGAGCTGGCCTAAGCTTTTTTGACTTGAGCCGCGGGGAAACATACCCCACCATGCACATAAACAATGAGGCTTGGGAGGTCCACGTCAACAGTTTTTGATCTATCTGGGCTCAAATTATTTGACATTGCTATTCCTTTATCTATTACTGTTTTATACGTGCTTTGAAGAGGCTGTTTGCTGGAGATATTCTGCTAATACCTGCCATGCAGTTTCTTCCGCCTCAGTGGTGCCACATAATGACGCTACACTCTTGTTCGCGAATGCGGGCATGAACCAGTTCAAGCCCATCTTTCTGGGAACAGTTGGAGCCACCGAGGCATTTGCCAAGATGAAGCGTGCTGTGGATACGCAGAAGGTTAGCTATATTCCTCCCACCAACTGGGCACGTGGATACAGACTGATTATATTTTAGTGTATCAGAGCAGGTGGAAAGCACAATGTAAGGCCCGCTGGCTACTTGTGAAAGATAAGTTACTTATAGAATTCGTTACAGGATCTTGACGATGTTGGAAAGGACTCCTATCATCATGTAAGTGAGACACAGGGTTGCTCCGTGCCAGCGATACTAACGTACGTGTAGACCTTTTTCGAGATGTTGGGTAACTGGTCATTCGGCGACTACTTTAAAAAGGAGACCATCGAGTTCACATGGGAACTGTTGACCAAGGTCTTTAAGTTAGACGCGGACCGTCTCTACGTGACTTATTTCGAGGGCGACAAAGAGCTAGGCCTCGAGGCTGATTTGGAAGCCAAGGAGTTGTGGATGGCAGTTGGTGTTGCCGAAGACCACATTTTGCCAGGAGATATACATGATAACTTCTGGGAGATGGGAGAGACCGGACCATGTGGACCTTGCAGTGAGATCCACTTCGATAGAATTGGAGGCCGCAACGCCTCGAGCCTTGTCAACAAGGACGACCCAAATGTGCTGGAGATTTGGAACAACGTCTTCATGCAATTTGATAGGCAAAAGGATAGGTCCCTGAAAGTTCTTCCCGCCAGGCATATTGATACCGGCATGGGCTTTGAGCGTCTCGTGTCTATTCTCCAAAACAAGACCTCCAACTACGCCACCGACGTCTTCACCCCGTTATTCGCCAAAATCGAGGAGGTTACGCAAGCCCGACCATACACTGATAAGTATGGCAAGGACGATGCCGATGGAATCGATACCGCATACCGTGTGATTGCGGATCACATCCGTCTCCTCACATTCGCTATTTCTGATGGAGCAGTTCCAAACAACGAGGGCCGCGGTTACGTTGTCCGCCGCGTCCTCCGCAGAGGGTCGCGTTACGCCAGGAAATACTTCAATGCCGATATTGGAAACTTCTTCTCCCGCATTTTGCCAGCTTTGGTTGAGCAAATGGGCGAACAATTTCCCGAAATTGTTAGAATGCAGTCTGAGGTCGCTGAAATTTTGAACGAGGAAGAAGCTCAATTCGCCAGGACCTTGGATAATGGTGAGAAGATGTTTGAGAGATTTGCTACAAGAGCAATCAAGTCTGGCACCAACCGCCTCACCGGAGACGAGGTCTGGCGCCTGTATGACACTTACGGTTTCCCCGAAGATTTGACCAAGATTATGGCGGATGAGCGTAACATTGGCTACAATGATGAAGAAATCGAAACCGCAAGACTGAAGGCTCGCGAGGCTAGCAAGTCTACAAAGGAGGGTGTCATTGCATTCGCCAAGTTAGATGTTCACCAGATCGCTGAGCTCAACAAGTCTGAAGTGCCACCAACAATCGACGACGCTAAGTACACGGATAACGTTACTACCGGCAAAGTCAAGTTCATCTATGATGGTAAAGACTTCCTGAAATCTACCAAGGAGTTGGTAGCTGGTCAAAACTTTGGAGTGATGTTAGATCGTACCAATTTCTACGCCGAGTCAGGTGGCCAAGTTGCCGATGTTGGTAGAATTGGCATTGATGGCGTCGCTGAGTTCAAGGTTGTTGATGTCCAGGCATACGGTGGGTACGTTCTTCACAACGGGTTCCTCGAGCAGGGACAGCTTTCTGCTGATGACGAGGTCACTCTTGAATATGACGAAATCAGAAGACAACCCATTCGCAACAACCATACCGGAACTCACATTCTGAATCACTCGCTGAGAGAGGTTCTCGGTGATGAGGTGCACCAGAAGGGCTCTTTGGTCGACGCGGAGAAGCTCCGCTTCGATTTCTCTAACAAGGTCCAGCTTACTTTGCCAGAGCTCCAAAAGATCGAGGATTTCTCCAACTCATACATCAGGCAAAACTGCAAGATCTACTCTAAGGATGTTCAACTTGAGGAGGCACAGGCTATTGTTGGTCTTCGCGCTGTGTTCGGCGAGACGTACCCGAACCCCGTCCGCGTAGTCTCAGTTGGCGTTGATGTCGACACCCTGCTTGCTGACCCGAAGAATGAGGAGTGGCGCAAGGTCAGCGTCGAGTTCTGCGGTGGCACACACGTGGATCAGACCGGAGAGATCAAGGACCTTGTCATTGTTGAGGAGAGCGGTATCGCAAAGGGTATCCGCCGTATTATTGCATATACTGGCCAGGCCGCCCGCCAAGTCCAACTCGCTGCGAAGGACTTTTCGCAGAGACTCGATGCCCTCGAGGCGCTGCCATATGGACCTGAGAAGGAGCGCGAAATCAAGGTGATTTCTTCTGACCTCAATGTTCTCAGGATATCCACCCTCACCAAGGAGAAACTTAAGGAGCGCTTCAACAAGGAGTCGAAGAAGGTTGTCGATGAGCAAAAGAAGCGCCAGAAGGCCGAGTCGAGCACTGCTACCGATGCAGTAAAGTCATACTTCAAGGATCCAGAGAACAAGGATAAAACGTTCTACGTTGCGAGGTTGCCGATTTCCGCCAACAGCAAGGCCATCAGTGATGTGATTAACTACTGCAAGAAGGAGGCAAAGGATAAGACGGTGTACGTCTTTGCTGGAGGCGAGGAGCATGGAGCTGTTATTCACGGTGTCTACGTTGGAACTGTAAGCAAATTTGTCTGATTCTATACTTATTCATACTAACCATTTCGCTACACAGGCTCATGCAACGGATGTTCAGGCTGAAGATTGGTCTGGGGCCGTTGTTGACGTTCTTGGCGGTAAGTCTGGCGGAAAGCAGCCAACACGCCAAGGACAGGGTGAGAAGCCTGAGAAGATTGACGAGGCTGTCGATGCTGCTACCAAGTGGCTTGAGAGCAAGTTGAAGATCTAAGCGTTGTTCATACTCATAGATGTGGGATGAATTTAACGGATCAATCACGCTGTAAATTATCACAACGGAGATAGAAATTTACTGTCTGGCAGATGATACTATAGTGCAATTCCGTGTCTTCGGAGGCAATTGAACCTGATGATAGAGTAATCTCGGGTATCAGGAGATACCTGTCTATTTGATGAGAACGTCAAATATATTTCCCAGAGAAGCATCGTCTGGTTGGGCCTGTGCCCAAAAAATATATACTA
Source organism: Pseudogymnoascus sp. VKM F-3808 (assembly GCA_000750675.1). Lineage (NCBI taxonomy): Eukaryota > Fungi > Ascomycota > Leotiomycetes > Thelebolales > Thelebolaceae > Pseudogymnoascus > Pseudogymnoascus sp. VKM F-3808. The sequence continues at coordinate 13,063 of JPJR01001100.1, read as the reverse complement.
TCTGCTCTGTTACTGGTTCCGTGCCCTCTGTACAATCCTGATATTTGCCTTCTCGACGTCGCCCAGTTCTGCCTCTGAAAGCCCTCCTTTAATTAAAACCTTTCGAAGAATCTCATCCTTTCCATCCACGTAGACCCAAAGAGCTGGATGATCTTTTTGCGCCAGCTCCAACTTCACCCTCGAATACTCGTCTCTGAGGTCGCTGTCATTCCTCAACGCTTCCCTCACAGCAAGATGGTTTTTTAAAGATAGAGACTCTGGCCCACAAACATACACATTCCGTCGAATCTCCCCAGTCGTCTGCTCTTCGGTGTCTTTGGCAAGGCCTATGTGGTTATTGTATCGAAACGCATGTCGATCTATTGAAGCCGTCTCCGTGTGATGAGTGTATCCGCCGAGATTGAGTGCGGCTATAGCCGCAGTAATGTCTTCTTCTGCAACCACGACGTCTACGTCTATAACGGGCTTCGCAGCCATGCCTGGTACGGATGTGCTTCCAACGTGCTCGATACTGAGGACCTTGACGGCTGTCAAGGCGGCGGAGAGGGCATCTTGAATTGTAGAAAATGCCGTCACCCAGGATTCATCGTAGGGCAAAACAATCACACGCATCTTGAATTATAAATGTTATTGGGTTCAATTTATGATAATTAGTATTGGTATGGCCGTCGTTGACTTCATTCACAAGGAAAGCGTGTTGTCGTCGATGGAGTAATCTGATCGAAACCTTTTGGAGGGATACGAATTGAGTGACTCAGGCTCGTGCCCCCCCTTTCTTGCAGCACTGCTGATGTTCGTAACTGTACGGAGTTGAAGCGATAAAACCGCCGTGATGTGTGCCATGGGTATCATATTATTCCAACTGGCTCGCTATATACATACATAATACATCTTACACGGTAGTCATGACACTGGCATTTTTATACCACGTCAAAAGTGGGTTCTCGCCGCTCTTCGTCTCTGTCCCTTCCACATCCGCCCATCTCTGCAAGAACTCTTCGTGCGAGAGGACGCGGGTCAGCTTCCCGGTCAGTGCTTGGTACACGTTTTCCATGACTGCGAAGTCGGTGGGGAAGAGGATATCGAAGTAGCCTTGGTGAACCTATTTCTTATTAGCGGTCTGTTAGAAGGTCATCTATTGTCAGGTAACTTACGAGAGGCGTTGTGACAGGAACAGTTGTCCTTTGATATCTCGTCTGGACGACGGGGGCGTTGACCCCCTTAATTGTATCCGGTAGGGAGTGGAAATCACTCGTTACAAGCTTGTGCTGGGGGAAGTACTTGGCTAGAATATCGAACATCTGCATCAATCTTGTCGGGATGTATTCTGGATCCGACAGATTGGGCATGAAAGGTAGCTTTGTCCTCAGCCCGCGGATGAAACGGCTTGATGGCAAAGGATGTGGATAGCGCCCCCCAGTAGCAGCATGCCTTACGCGAAGGAATCGTGCGGCGACTGGGTCTATTTGCGGCGAGTAAAACTCGTGGAAGTCTCCTTGGCCGTCAATGAGCACAGTCCCCTGCATCGGGTCCTCGGTCACTGGGTCGTAGCGGATAGCATCATGTGCAAAGTTGTCGAAGACTTCCATGGCGACGAAATAGCACGGCGAAGGGACCATCTGGTTCCATTCAAAAATAGACTTGTTGATGATCTCCACCTTGGAGTGGTGACCCCTCGAATCCGCAGTTTTGACCAGCTGCTTTGCCTGGAGAGATGCAAGATTTGACGAAATCTCAATAATCTTGTATTTAGTGCGATTGTATACGTCTGGCTCGGTTTCGCGAATGTGGTCGAGGATATTGAGCATAAGTGTTCCGTTGCCAGCCCCCATCTCGTAGATGATTAGGTCGTGGTATGGGAACTGAGAGATCTTGTAGTTTGCAACCAAGTACCGCGCAATGGCTTCCCCGTAGTATGGGGCAAACAGCTCGGTCGGTGTATGCCATAGCTGCCGGGTCTCATTGTACTGGACAAGATCCAGCTTATCCTCGAAATCCGTGTATTTTTGGCCTAACAAGCGGTGGAACTCGGGTTCGTCTTGGATATTGAGGAAATCGAAGGGCTCATCGGGGGTAAAGATGACTACTTGTTTCGAGAAATAGCCATAGGACGGATTGTAGAGACTGTCTGTATTCATGGTTAGATATAGTTTCGGCGCGGCTGGGAGCCAACTAACCTTCTATGAAGTCTCGCGTGAGCATCTTCACGCGTGTCGGCCGCTCTCTCCTGGTCTTCAATTGCTCAGATGTAACCATAGGATACTTGCTGAATTCATGTGACATATTTTGAGGCAAGAGATCGGTCCTCTGCTGCCAGTTGCTCTCGCTATTCGAGCCCTCGCTGCTCGACACGGCTCTCCTTCCTCCTGGTGTCCATGTTTTCGCCGGGCGGCGGGTGTGACCCAGCCTCAATGGCAACGTTGAATGTCGGCGCACAGCTTCGCAGGCTCTGTGCCTGAACAGCTGCCTAAACAGCTGCGTTACAACTGGGGAGTCCATGGGGCATGAACTTTCAGATTTCTGTATGAATCTCAACGGTTTGCGCGGGACGCATTTCGGGGTCGAGGATCCTGGTCCGAGCTTCTACCCGCTTTCGTCAACCGCAACTTTTATATCCACCTCAAGCGCTTTCTCACTTACGCCTGTCGTCATCGTGCTCGCGCAAATATAGCTCTGGAACGGCCAATATATTTTCTTCTAGAATATTTATGATGTTACGACTTAATTGAATCTGCAATGTCAGTTTCTAACCACCCAAAGGCCTACACATCGGCCGCGCTCGTTGTAGCCTTCACTGCCGGCATCTGTCTCACATTGGGCTTCAAAGACCTATATCCCGATCTTCAAAGGCGCTATGAGCAACGGAAGCGCACAAAGGATGCTGCTCTCTATGGACATCGAGAATCCTCCTTCCTCCCGCCTGTCGAGCTCGAAGACCACACAAAACCCGAAAAGCCAGGGCCCGATAGCTCCACGCCACCCTCCATCCAAGTTGGCATCGAAGGCCTAATCGGGCACACCAAACTGGTCAGAATCAAGTCTCTCTCCGAAGCAACAGGTTGCGAAATTGTCGCCAAAGCAGAGCTTCTCAATGGCGCCGGTAACAGCCCAAAGGATAGGGTTGCCCTGCATATGATCGAGGTCGCCGAGAAGGAGGGGCTACTCAAGCCATATAATGGGGATACTATATACGAAGGAACAGTCGGTTCCACTGGAATATCTCTTGCGGTTCTTGCAAGAGCAAAGGGGTATAAATGCCACATCTGCATGCCCTCAGACATGTCAATGGAGAAAGTCGAGCTGTTGCACCACCTCGGTGCTACAGTCGAGCGTGTCTCCCCCGCACCTATTACCAGCCAAGACCACTTTGTGAACCTCGCTCGCCGCCGGGCCGAAGAGCACGCAAGTAAATGGAAGGATGGGAGCAAAGGTTTCTTCGCCAACCAATTCGAGAGCGAGGCGAATTGGACGGCCCATTTCGAGACTACAGGCCCAGAAGTATTTGAGCAGACCCAGGGAGACATCGCAGCATTTGTCTCCGGTGCAGGAACGGGAGGAACGATTAGCGGTGTTGCATGCTATTTGAAGCAGGAGGTGGCATTGAAGGATGTGTTGATCGTGCTCGCTGATCCCCAGGGCAGTGGGTTGTATAACAAAGTCAAGTATGGCGTGATGTACTCCAGCCATGAGCGAGAGGGGACTAGAAGGCGCCAGCAGGTCGATACGATGGTTGAGGGCATTGGAATTAATCGTCTCACGAACAATTTTGAGAAGGGGATGGAGTTGATCGATGACGCAATCAAAGTGACGGACACACAGGCAATGAGAATGGCTAGATGGTTGGTGGAGAAGGATGGAATCTTCATTGGAAGCAGCAGTGCTGTCAACTGCGTGGCAGCGGTGTCTACTGCGCTGAAATTAAAGAAAGAGGGCAAGCAAGGGAGAGTGGTGACAGTACTCTGTGACAGTGGGAACAGGCACCTCAGCAAATTTTGGAAAGAGATTGCGAGTCAGGGTCTGGAAGAGGAGCATGGAAACCTGAGCCTTCTTGAGCTTCTTGAACTCGAATCGTGAAGAAATCACAAGATTTGGGGCCGTGACAATTGGGTAAGTATATAATTCTGGGTAAGGCTCTACATTGTAAGCCACCTCTATGGTATGCTTCCGTATTGCAAACCTTCGCTGCTCAGCCGCATCCATGGTCTGGCATACCGTAGACTCCAGGGGGGGGTCAAAAACCTGAACTCCTTGCGCCAGAATGCCCTCGTCTTTATATCACAATACAGCTGGGTGGCCAAACAAGCCGACATATGTTGCCTGCCGCGGACATGCGGAGCAACGTGATTACTGTCCGCGCGGAGAGTCAACAGGAGGCGCGGTGTCAAAGAGGGACTACAGCGCAGTTGAAGCGCATAGATAGATGCGACGAGCTCATGAGAACTAGAATGTAGGGTTAGCTTCAAATAGTTCCGAATTAACTGCGTGCACAAGTGCAAAACAGTCAAACATACCTTCCAACGGTTGCCGCAGACTGTGCACTCGCAAAACGTCGTCATAGGTTCATCAGCGGATCTGGTCTGTGCCTGGCTGTAGGAGACCTTCTTCTGCCCACATCTTCCGCACTTGAGCGCATCACTAATGCTCCTCTCTGCCATTGGCACCTGTGCTCTCTTCATGTTGTCCTTCTGGAGCTCGTCATCCTCCTTCTTACGCTCAGCAGATTTAAGCTCATCATGGGTCATGACAACGAATCTTTCAGCGGAGATTTCGGCGTTCAAGACTCTGGGGCCCAAGTCCTTGTTCTGCTTGTTTTTGAGGTTCTGGAAGAGCGAGCGCATCTTGCCACGATATTCCGGGGTGTCGCCTTTATATTTGGTGAATGCGGCTTTCTCGACTTCCATGGCTTTGATTATGACTTTTGTAGGGGTTGCCTTGGACATGAATGCGAGGCCGTTGTATAAGAGGCCGATACAGTTGTCTCGGGTCGGCACGCCGGTGCGCTTGATGTCCACCCCATCGTCCAGCCACTTGCGCTTCGAAGGATCAGCGCCCTTCCACTCGTCGGAGTCCGCGGCCGGAGCTGGTGGGGCTGGAGACGATGCATCGGCATTTTTGCTTGGTGATGCAGTGCCAGGCTTGGCTCCTCCCACTTTCCGCCTTTTTTCTGCTTCGACAATTGACTTCCATTTCGAAACGATTTCAGAGGCAAGACGTGCGACAGCTTTATCCGGATTCGCGCGTTGTTTGGCCACTATCATACCGGCTTTCGTGCTCTGTAAAAATATCAGCTCTGATATACTGGGATGTCTTTGTAAGGCTGTCATGCACGGCGCGGGGGACTTACCCTGAGAATGTCTTCCGTCGGCACGACCTCAGCCTTGAGCTTTGTCAGGATGCTTATCACATTATCGGCAGGTTGTTTCTCGTTGATCGCTGTCTTCAGCAGGTCTAGCTGCTCTTCGATGTCCTTTTTCTGCATCTTGGCAGTTTCCAGCTATGCGCGAGCTTGCGCAGCAAGTTTGCCAGGTCTGCACTGCGGCTAAGTGCCAACGCCAATGGAAGGCAATATAACGACAGTACGTACTTGAGGCGCACTAGTAACAGAGACCCCAGGGGCACAAGATTTAGAAGATGCGGGGATCGGAGTAGCTTGCGGCGACGGTGAAGCTGTGACGAGGCTGATGAAATAAATATCGTCGCTGCATCCGGAATGGCCTCACTGACATCTGTCGCCAGAAAGATGGACCTGGACTAGCGCCGATTGCGCTTATCGCTTATTGGGTACAATCTGATGTATACTTCTGAGTTCTAGGCCCGCGGTCATGATAAGAGATAATGTAGTCCAAGCGCTGAACCTCACTTTGAAGCCAACTTACTCTCAAAAGATCTGTTCTGAAGTGGTTGATATGTCAGTTGTAGTTCTGAATAATTGGCCGTCTTCATATTTAGCGTTGTTCCCGTAAACGCTGGCCAGCATTACCATGTTCAGACTTTTGAGCAGCATCAGCCGGTGACGAAGAATAAAGACCACGAGGTTGACTTCGAATAACCTTTTATACTGCGGTAGGTTTCACTGTACTATATATTATTTGTGCATTTCCTTGTCCCCACAGAATTGTAGTAGAAGTTCAATGTGGCACACGACCAGATAAGAATACGCAAGGCTGACACTTTCTTGAGAAAGTACAGACACAGCCTTGTCCGCTCAATGAGGAACTGCGACCACTTTAACATCACCCCTTCTGAGTAACATTAAGACGAACTATCCTTAAAGAGAGCATTAGCGCAATGAAACTTCTTTCGAAGCTTAGCTCAGGTATAATTCAAACTCAATTCTCCGAATTTTGTGACGAACAGGCCTCCCATACCAGGGGGGTTTCGGACTTGTCGTATGAAACTTGACATGTCTGAGCGCCGGGGTCATGGCAGCGCGGGATGCTTCAGGTCGCCGAGCCTCGCCATCACCAAGTCACAGAGCCATGTCGCAGAGGGCAAGCCTCTCACCACCTTGAGACCGATATCCCGGAAATTTGCAAATCTCGTACGATTCTACTGGTGGGTCTCGTTCCCACGAAGCTCGAAAATATGCGCTGCGATGCGGACAGGCCTCGCCAGAGCGCGAAGTCTAACGTACTACCTCCCACTACTTACTCAACCGGCCTTCTCATTTGTCCTCGTACCCTTCCATTGACAGGTGAGCGAACTATTGACGCTGTCGGGGATATTCTGCCCCACAGCCCAGGACAAATGCCACCTGCACGGCTCCTGTGTGTTTCTTAATCTTAGCTCTGCCGGAGTACATCTCCCACTTGGCTGCTCCCCTTCTTTTCCTTCTTGTTTCTTCGGTCTCTTCTTTCTCGCCATTAATCTTCTTATTTGCTTGCTTCGAAGTGCCGGACACGCATACTACGCTCTTTTTCTAATCGCGGCTGGTCTGTCGACTTTACACACTCATTACTTTATTTAAGCTGGAAGTTAATTCATCCTCACAATGCGCAATTCATTGGTTCTCTCGATTATCCTCGGCCTCTTGGCTGTTGCTCAAGCCGACTCTCTCGACTCTCACGTCCGTCTACAGGGGGGGCAGATAGCAAGTGTACTCCCGAGGAACGCAAACCAGAACCAGAATGAGGACGGGAACAAAAATGGGAAAGCCAGCAAGCCTAAACTCGACGGTCAGAAGTTGGCGGCTGCCCCAAACGTCGTGTCAATAGATACCGGCGAGCCATGCGACCACGCAACCACTGTCGTCGTCACCGAGACTGCAGCTGGTGCAGCCGCAGCAGTCGTGACGGGGCTCGATGCTGGCAACGGTCGAAATAACACTGGAAAGGATACCAAGAATAATAAGAAGAATCAAGACCAGAAGGGAAATTCGAAGGCGGGGAACAAGAACGCTGGTGCTGGCGCGGGTTCAGGGGGTGCGCATGGCAAGGCAAATCAGCAAGAGAAGGACCAAGGAAATGTGGTGCAAATCTTGACAGTTGACATCAGCGGAAACAACGGGAATAACAATGTCCACGCTCAGGGCAATGAAAAAACCGTTACTGTCACCAAGACGCAGTTGGTTGATAATGGCAAGGCCAACGCGGACAAGAACCAAGGCCAGGGGTAAGTGTATCTCGTTCGGAGCCCCCATCAGAGCTAACGGACTATCAGGCTACAACTCTCCTTCGTCACCGAGACTGTTTTTGGTGGAGGAAATGCACCGACTGTCACCATCACTCCAATTGCACAGATCATCACACAGCACATCACCATCACTGAAAAGGGAGGGGCAAAAGACGCCGCCACCGTGACAGTGCAAGCTCCGCCGGTCACAGTGACCCAGCAAGCACAGGCTGCCGCTGTTGTTCCACCAAGCACAGTCACTGTCACTGAGCCGGGTATTTGCACGACAACCGTAAGTTATCAGCTTCATTCACTATGATATATTCTAATCTTCTCGTAGGGTCTTATCGCAGCTGCTGCACAACCCTCGGCAGCAATAGTTGCCGCCCCAGCAGCCCCAGCTCCCGTTGCGACCGGCGCTGGCAACGGCATGGGAGTTCTCGATGCCAATGGTGTCTGCGGCAGCTGCCATTGTCTGTGTAGCGCCCAGGATTTCCCAAGTGCGAGTATACAAATTGCAGCGCCAGTCGTTGTTGCCGCTGCACCGGCGAACCCGGTGACAACGCTACAGACGGTAGTTACATTCGCATCGCAGGCCGGTTCAACGGCCGCGGTAGCGCAAGGTGACGCTGGAGCCGCCTCCCAGCCAGATGCCGTGGCTGTAGATTCTTCAGTGGCGGCTGCGGAGGTACAACCTTCCACTGCTGCTGTCTTAGACGCAGCTCAATCAGATAGTGCTCCATCTCTGGTAGCCCAAGGAGGTGCATCAAGTGTTTCGGATACTGCGACTACTACAGACGTCTCGAGCCAGTCAACAGATACAGCAGTTTCGGACACGGCAGCCACCACAGCGGCCCAACCATCCGTCTCAGAGAGCGCCGGTGGGATATTCGCTGAAAGCCAACAAGCACCAACGGTAACGACCGATGCGGGCGCGCAGCCAACAACCACAACAAGCCCAGGTGCTGCTGTTACCCTCGCACCACCTGTACCTGGTGCTCTGGCGGTTGAGAACGGCGCTGCAGGGCCGGCAGCACCGATCGATATCAACACGTATTCGCTCGCAAGCGCGATTGCGCTGGGACACCTCAGGAGGAGATAGATTTTCTTGGTGGTGTGGCGTTTGAGTGTTTGAGTATTTTCCCACTTGAGGTTCTAGCTTTGTAGAGTAGTAGATTGAATTGATACCACCTTGTTTCTCTTGAAATACTTCGTGGTCCATATAGAATCCGGTTCTTGGAGGCTTGGTGACTCGTGATTTTGGCGATAGCCGGAACAGATGCTTATTATATAACGTGCCGTATCTTATAATTTCGCGCTCATGACGAGGCAACGCTATCCTTGGATGGTGTCGCTGATCCGGAGGTCGTTTCTTGGGCCGCCTTCAGTGCTTCCAACCTCAGCTTCTTTGCCTGCCTCTTGCTCATCGTTGGCGCGGCTTCCTCCGATTGCTCGTTCTTCCTCTTCCCATTGACCTGGCCCTTTGCAGCTTCCTTGCTGCTTGCCTTCTCGCTCTCTGCTGGCTTGCGCCCTCCATCCACGACATCGACCACGCCTCTGAACCCCGTCCTCTTGATAGTTTCATTCACCACAACGGCCCTCGGATTTATCGTCTGCGCCTCCACCGCCCGTTCCCCGCTCAACCCCCACACCGCCAACAGATTTCCCACATCAGCCGGCGCACGCACACCCAGCACGCTTCGTGCCTCGCTGCTCACCACCAATCCCCTTCCAGATGTCGCGCGCACAATACTCTGCACGTTCATAATAACATTCCTCCTATCGACGCTCCCTCCCTGCAGCGCCTGGCTATAGCATAATTCAATCCTGACTCCGCGCTTGACAGCAGTCATCAACGGCTTCGGGCGAAAGTGGAAGGGGAAGCGCTGCGTAAGATCGAGGCTGATGAGCGAGGCATCGGTGAGAGTCAGGCAGGCGGCGAGGAAGGCCTTCTCGGTAGTTGGGCGCACGGCGAGGATGTCGTAGGCCTGCGCGAGGGAGGGGAGGCGGTGGTTGTGCGACGGGTCGGAGAGGGTGATTGTGCAGCGGGTGAGGATTTTGAGGTTCGGCGGTGGGGTGAAGGGGAGGGGAGACGGAATAGATGAGACTATCTTCGACGGGATCGCGCCGGTGATGGTGTCGTTCAGTGCTATGACGGAGTAATTCACTGGGCGGGGGGTCAGTGGGAGCCTTGCGACGGATGGGCGATGGACATACGCTCAGAGAGAAAAGAGAGGACGCGCTGGAGGGATTGGGTATCGTTGGTCCATGGGATGCAAAGGTCGTACAACATCTTGAAAACTGTGACGGATCCCACAGCTTATGAGACTGCGTATTTTGTAAACAAACTGTGCCAAATGGCCTGAGAACTTTAGAAACAAGAGGTAAATTAATTATAGCTGCTCGGCCTCTTGTTTTTCCTAGGGCGGGCGATTGGGAGCTTGAACACTAATGATAAGATAAGATTAGATTGGAATCTGTTGATCTATGAGGGGGGTAACAATAAGCTTTTGATGAAGTCAACAGGCACGAGATCAGCAGTCCTGGTACCAAAACATAAAAACTAATATATCAGGCATATTTATCCATAATAACTGCGCATTTTATATTTAGTAAAGAACCATCTACGAGCAAAACTGGAGGAGTTTCCAGGTGGTACTGAATGTACCTTGGTGATGTAGGAAGTCAGGCGCACTGCACAGTTCACATGCTGCATAAATAAACCTTTCAAATTTTCACAACTCACGTAGGGATATTGAAAGTTAGTAATTATTCTAGAATGCACCGGAGAATATAGATTAAATTCATATTATATTTATTCTTTTATCTATACATGACGAACAGCTTTCATGTTGATGCTTCTTTACGTCAAAGTTCAACATTGAGAGCCTGAGGCTCAGATCGCTGAGCCTCCTCTCGCTAAAGCGTGATTCAACATCGAGGGGTTCTTCACTTCCCAGTTACTGACTTCTGTAGTACCTGCCATTCTATCCCCCATCTCTCTTCGTCCTCCTCGATCATACTGGGGTTTGATCTTCTACGACGGATACCGAATTTATCGCCACAGCTTCACCTCATCGGCATAAATACCCCTTGGCACAGAAACGACCCCGCACACACCCCCACACGAGCCTGTCGCAAGGCTGTCCGCGGTCGACGTGAGGCTTTCCTGCCCACTCTGAAGCCCATACCACTGCTCCTACCCGCTTCGCGCAGTGCGTAAGATACCGGCTGCAAAATGGCGCGCGTATATGCAGATGTGAACCAGCACATGCCGAGGGCATACTGGGATTACGACAGCGTCAACATCACATGGGGCGTGCTCGAGAACTACGAGGTCGTGCGGAAAATCGGTGCGTACAAACATGCGGCGCCTTGCTGACCTTTGGAATACAAGCTAACCCCTCATCGTCAGGACGCGGAAAGTACTCGGAGGTTTTTGAAGGCATCAATGTCGCAAACTACCAGAAGTGTGTCATCAAGGTGCTCAAGCCGGTGAAGAAGAAGAAGATAAAGAGAGAGATCAAGATCCTGCAAAATCTGTCAGGCGGGCCAAACATTGTGGGACTGCTGGATGTTGTCAGGGACAGCCAAGTAAATTCCTCCTTTCGTATTGGTGTTCCCGATTCTTTCCTTAAAGGGGGTGCTGGTCGTAGTGCTTCCACTGGTCTTGTCATGTCAGACAATGAGAATGACGGCTCATTCTTAATGCAGAGCAAAACTCCTAGCTTAGTCTTCGAGTACGTCAACAACACCGATTTCCGAAGCCTGTACCGGAAATTCGTCGACTACGATGTCAGATACTACATCTTCGAGCTGTTAAAGGTATGATAATTCACTGTGATGAGTTGAGAGAGATATTCTGATAAAATCCCCCCATAGGCACTCGACTACTGCCACAGCAAGGGCATCATGCACAGGGATGTCAAGCCCCACAACGTCATGATTGACCACGAGAACCGCAAGGTGCGTCCCCCTTATCTTACGTAGTAGCATATAATACCATAGTAGGATTCCTAACAGCCACCAGCTCCGCCTCATCGACTGGGGTCTCGCCGAATTCTACCACCAAGGCACCGAGTACAACGTGCGCGTCGCGTCACGCTATTTCAAGGGCCCCGAGCTACTCGTCGACTTCCAAGAATACGACTACTCGCTCGACATGTGGTCGCTGGGCGCGATGTTCGCCTCAATGATCTTCATCAAAGAGCCCTTCTTCCACGGTAACAGCAACTCTGACCAGCTGGTCAAGATCGCCAAGGTGCTTGGCACGGAGGACCTGTTCGACTACCTCGACAAGTACGAGATCGAGCTGGACGCGCAGTATGACGATATCCTGGGCCGCTTCCAGAAGAAGAACTGGAACAGCTTTGTGAATGCCGAGAACCAGAAGTATGTCACCAATGAGGCGATTGACTTCTTGGATAAGTTACTCAGATACGATCATCAGGTTCGTTCTTACCCATTTCATTTAATCAAGCAGTGCAAAGGTTCTAACATTTTCATAGGAGCGCCTGACAGCCAAGGAGGCAATGGCACACCCCTACTTCGCGCCCGTCCGCGCCGCCGAGGCCGCCGCGCTCGAGGCAGCAACAAAGTCATAAACACCACGCACCCGACGTACGGGCACCACACCAGGCCCAGACCAGCCGGGCCCTACATCAATCACCGCATATCCAAGTCCTCTCATTCCCAGCCCAACATATACCTAACTTGGGCTTCTGCAGTGGTAGGCGCGGCACCACCCAACGACTTGGCGCGATATTTTTTCATGATGCATGCATAGGCGCGTTGAACGATGTGATGAGATTAGGGGATTATGGGGATACGCAAAATTACGGCCGCGTAGTGCGGGGAGGAGGGATATGAGGATGTTGTTGTGTTATTTTGTTTGTCGTTTGTCAGCCTGCATACCTAACTGCTTCAGTGTGTGAGCGTTGACGACTGTTGGCGAGCTGGGGGCGGGCAGTGGGGAGGGTGGTAATTGTACATAGCGAGTATGAGCCATATGACGATGAGAAATACGTATTGTGCCTTCGGTGACAACTGTGTCGTGATAAATCCTGGATTAAAAAGGTATGGCTTGATAGTTCATGAACATGACAAACACACATGATAATCACGCATATACTTGTTATCAACGCGTCGGTACTGTATTGTATGTTATTTGTATTAACCAGGATTTGTATAATTCGCTATTTTCTTTCTCATTAAACGTAAACGCTCAGTCACCATTTTTCAACCTCCTCTCCAGTCTCTCAGTCTCTCACATGGCATGCAGGAGCTTCTAGTCTCTATACATCAGCCATACCCTCCTCAGTCTCCATCTTTGATCTTCCTCTCCACAGTCTCTCACATGGCAAGCAGGGGCTTTGTTGCCTCTCCCCCATGCCAACCCTTCTAGGCTCTCTAGTCTAGCCTCCTCTCTATACCTCCCCCCCCACCATGCATA
>JPJR01001095.1:0-11484 GCA_000750675.1 Pseudogymnoascus sp. VKM F-3808 | reverse complement strand
GCAAGAGACTCGATTTTATCATTAACGCCGAAGTCTTGTGCTGCTCGCGTTGACGTAGAGGAGTCAATGGACCCAGCCCAAGACATTATAAACCCTATCCACGTAACGATGCAGGTACAGCGCATCTTACACATAAAGGTCCAATTGTGAGGGTTCGAAGGATCGTCATCTCCGTCAAATTCGACGAGCTTTACGGAAGAATCGGCTTCCCGTATGGTTTCGGTTTTCTTTCTCAGCACATCTTTGATGCACTCGTTGCTAGTTGCATCTTTTGACTCTGTGGACTCTACTTGAGTCCTCAAAAATTTAAACGGCGACGAAGTATCGGCATGGCCGCTTTCGAGTTGGGGTTTGTATCGATGTAAAACGCGGCGTCTAAGTTGGCGATCTTGGAGGAAAGACTGCATAACGACCTGGACATGTGCTATGAAGCGACAAAATAAATCAAAGTAATGTTACAGAATCGTCGTGGAACTCAACATCATGTTATCCATGTTATTCAGGTGTTGAATACGTCATTTTTCATGTGCAATAATTGTGCGAGGCAACACATATCTGATTTCGTGGAGATTTCTCTACGAAATGGAAGCCGACTTTAAGCGGCTGAGTTGCGATGGCTAATTTACCCCTGTAAGCAGCATTCAATGCCGATGAGTTAAACAGCGTAAGATGAGATCCCATCAAAGGTTCATAGTTCATGATCAGATCATGATATCATTCAAGTCTTCTAGTGAGACATAGTCGCGAATGTACTCTAGGTTTATATAACCTGCCACATAGTCGAAGATGGCAGCCATAGTCTAATACGTGCTATGCAAGAATAGTGCTTCTTCTAGATTAGTAGTACGCATATTGTTTAAGCAATAATTCTAAGTGGAAATGGCCCCTGAAAAGAAAACTTATCTAGTGACTGGTGCAAATAGAGGTAAGTAAACTTTTTGAAAAATACGGACGCATGGTTTTGACTATATCACAAATCAGGCATCGGCAGAGGAATTTTGGCTGAGTATTTGTCGCGACCCAATACCATTGGCGTTGCTGCTGTCCGCGACCTCGAGGATGAAACGTCCAAAAGTCTTTCCGGCATCAACAAAGGGCCCGGAAGTATACTGATCATGGTGAAAATTGACAGCGCATCTCCCAGAGATGCAGCCAGCGCAGTTCACCTGCTCCGTACCGATCACAATATACACAACTTGGATGTGGTAGTCGCAAATGCTGGTCTTGCCACTGGATACGGCCCCGTGCTGGAATCGAGCCTAGACGAACTGCAGGACATGGTCGAAGTCAACGCGTATGGGCCATTGGCTCTTTTCCAGGCAACCCACGAGCTACTGATGCGCGCGGAAGAGCCAAAGTTCGTCTTCATCAGTACACGAATGAGCAGCATCGGTCGGATGGAAAAGGCGCCGTTCCCGGTGGGAGCGTATGGAGCCACCAAGGCCATGATGAATTTCTTGGTGCGGAAAATACATTTCGAGAACGACAAGCTTGTCGCCTTCTCCATCTACCCCGGGTAAGTTTCCCCGTTACGTTTATTTCGTACAAGCACGCCTGCATAATGTGGGGTGGCAAAGCTGATCATGTGACCACAGATTTGCAAACACTCTATTGGGTGCAGAAGGCGGGCGTCAGTGTGGGGCGAAAGGACCCCCGAGATTTAGTGCTGAGGAGTGTGCTGGGTGGGTTGTTACAGCGGTAAGCACCAGAATAGACCCATGCAGTCATGCGGAAACAAGACCTAATTCAGCGATTCCTGCAGATCGACAATGCCACTCGAGAAGCCTCGTCTGGTTGCTTCCTAGACGCCGAGGAAGGAGGGCGGGTTCCATGGTGATGAACTGGGAAACTGTTGAGGGGGTAATTTAGTCTTTTCTATTAAGTTGGCTAGTGATTTTATTTATTGTACATTGTCGCATTTGCTTGATAATACCTTGCAGGTCTACCTGCTTTCTGGCCGCGCCGCAGAAAGTGTAGTCTGCATATATGTTGGTTCCCTGCATATAATGACGATGTGCAGAACTGAACCTTTTGCCACTCCAAGCCATGCTTCCGGCGTTCCCTGGAAAAGTGTGTAGTGAGTTTCTCCTGCTGAGCAATAATCCAAATACCTTCTTGCACCAGAACTCTTAACGCATTTGTACTACGTTCAAGCTCAATATATACATAATGCCGTTAGAGAGCTATGTCAAGAATATCATCATCGTAGGGGTAAGTTAAGGCGCCACCAAAATGTTTCCCACAGGTAATATCCCACTGAACAAGAATTTCCTGACTTTAAGACAGGCAAGCGGTCAGCTGGGTAGTCAACTGGTCGACAACCTCCTCCAAAAATCCCGCTTCAACATCGCTGCCCTCTCGCGTTGGGATTCAGATGCTACATTTCCCTCCCGAGTACAAGTCTTCAAAGGGGATTACAACTCTTCGGAGTTTTTAGAGTCAGCTTTGCAAGGACAAGATGTCCTCATCGTCGCATTTGGTTTCGACGTGCCGCTCAATCTCGAAGCGCAGATTATCGATGCCGCAGGGAGAGCAGAAGTGCCGTGGATTATCCCGAATGAATGGTCGGGCGATGGAATGAATGAGAAGTTATGCGAGGTCTTCTCGTTGCTGGGCGACAAGAGAAAATACCGCAAGCAAATTGAAAGCTTGGAAAAGTGTGCATGGATTGGGATTGCGACTAATCCGTGGTTTGACTATGTGAGACGACACCAGCCCCGTCGCAATCGTACCTGGAAGCTAACATTCATCGTGTTACAGAGTCTGAAGAGCGGCTGGTTTGGCATTGACATTCCGAAGCGGAAGGCAATGATTTTCGATGATGGGACAAACCTGATAACCACGACGACTATTTCACAAGTATCTCGTGCAGTTGCTGTACTGCTCAGTCTGCCAATCCACTCTTCAACAGGATCTCCATGTCTTTCCGACTATAAAAATCAATTCGTTTATCTAGAGTCCTTTTCTATAAGTCAGCAGGACATGCTTGCTGCGGTGCAGCAGGCAACCGGCACCCGTCCGGGGGACTGGAGCATAGAAGAGAAGTCTTCGGAGGATTATATTGAAGAAGGTAGGAAGGAGGCCGAGACGGGTGAGAAATTAGGGATCGTGAAGATCTTGTATGGTTGCACATTCAAGAGGGGACTTGGGGATAAGTTTTACGGTAAAGAGATTATGAATAAGAGACTGGCACTTCCAAGAGAAAACTTGAAGCAAGTAGTGGAAAGAGTGGCCAGAGAGGCGAAAGAAATGAAGGGGAAAAAATGATGTTTTGCTAGTGTCAAGAGCAACCTTAGGCGGAGTATTTCAATTAGGACTGTTTTCGCCAATATAAGCACTTTTTGGGGGTTTCGAGATTCGTCGATAATTATTAATAACTAAGTTATCACCTGCTAAAGTATGAGAAATAGCATGATCTTAGAAAGGTGGGTTAGTGCTTTTTAGCATATTGTAATTGATACTTGCGCGGTAAGTTAGCACGAGGTAAGTTATTCCCTGAGCTGACCTTTTATTTGGTTTACTAAAAACATTTCACTTCCAATCCAGCCAAAAGTGGCTCCTATCTTTGCCATATGCACTGTGCGCTGTGTGCCAGAATTTTGTAAACGAAACCTGTCGCAGTCCGAATAAGTTTAGCTGGAAATTTGACTGCTACATTTGCTTTACATAAACTAGCCATTAAGACTACCACTAAAGGAAATTCAAGCAAATACGTGACACGTGCTACTGTCCATATGAACTCCACCATGTTCGAACCAAAAGCTCGTTTGTCAGAGGGGAGGAGTCCCCTCAAACCTGGCGTAGCTCCTCAACTGTACTGAAATGTTCTTCTACTAAGGCGCTCAACTTCTCAACATGAGTTTTGTGCTGCTGCTCTGATATCTGAGGCAGCTCTCTCGCCCGAGCAATTCTTTCCGCAGATATAATAAAGCTTTCAGGAAGATCTCCAGCTTCAATCAAACTACTGTGCACCTCAGCTAAAGGCTTTCCGTCAAAAACAGTCTGCAGGAGCATCTTCGTCACTGCATAAGCGCTAAGCGCTGCCTGTGGCATTCCATGGCCTGTGTAACCTGCGCAGATCCAGAGATTCGCGTTCTCTTTTCCGGGAACCTCTCCAACCCACGGAGCACCGTCTCGTGAGAATCCCAAAATGCCCGTCCATTGATGTGTGATTTGGAGCTTGCAATCTTCTTCCTCACCTAGAGACATGATATGAGGAAGTTCACTCCGCAAGTAGTTAGCAGCAGGCTCATCAATTTGAGAGTCGTCAGAAAACCCAATACCAGACTGAGGAGCAAGTTTTCGTCCGCCTCCGTACATCAAGTGGCCATTGTTGGGTCGCTGAATAAGGTAGTCGCCATCATCAGATTTTCCTGTGTTGCCAACAAAGCCGTAGGAGCGGTGGAGAGGGGAGGTTAGTGGCGCAAGCGGCTTGATAGCGGACATTTCGCCACGAACCGGGACAATGAGGTCTGACATACAGGGACAGATCGAGGAGGTATATCCGTTTGTGGCGAGTACCACATGTTTGGCAACCGCCATACCACGATCTGTCTTGAGAGCCCATCTCTTATCCGGAAGCTGCCAGATATGAGTGACTTTAGTGTTAGTCTGTAAGCTGAAGAACCCATTTCTGTCTCCAGAACCCTGAGCTGTTGGATTTCTAGCTAATATCTGCTCTAGAATCCACGCAACTAGCTTGTATGGCCATAGGCTTGCAGCCTTGTTGAGGACCACCGCTGCCAATGCCTTGGGGACCCGGAGATCTTCCAGAGAGGGAGATTTGGATTGGTGCGTGACCAAGTGACATTGCTCCGCGAGCTTAGGGTCCACATCTTGCAAGTTAAAGAGCCCTTGGAGTGCTTGGGATAGCTCAATCTCAGAGTAGTATGCGTGGACAGCGGGGCGTGCTTGCCATTCGCATGGTATGCCATTTTTTTCGATGAGCGCTCGAATAAAGTCGAAATTCTTAGCTTCAAAAGCGGCAACATCGGGAGGCTTTATATACAGAAGCGGCTGGCAATGGCCTCCGTTCTTACAGTTTGTCAGTTTTTGTTATTTCGGATAATTTAGTCTGATTTTCACGTAATATGAGAAACTGGGGAAAAACATACTCTTCCCGAAGCCCCAGAGCACACTTCACGTGCTTCGTACATAGTAACATTGAGGGCTCTTCCTCGTTTATCTTCAAACATGCTTTGAGCAATAAAGGCTCCAGCCATTCCACTTCCAATGATCGCGACATCTGCCTCTGTCGGTGGAAGTTCTGTAGTACCTGCGACATGTAATCAGCTTTATTCTCTACCTATTCCTCTGTGAAAGTTCGAATTTGGCACTGAACTAGGATACCGACTTACGATGTCCAGAGAGTATGACTGAAGGCTCACTGAGCCAGAAAGATTCTGTGGATCCAGCAACCGGAAGAGACGCTGGCTCGGGCGGCATCCAGAAAGAGGAACCATTTCTCAACAGTGGTCTTGCCATGTTGGCTTGTTAGTGATGCGACTTGGGCAAAAGTTACCCCTTAGGAAATCGGATCTAATTAGCGTAAAGTTAGTGCCCGTTAAAGTACATCTGCAACTCTGTGGCTTCATTGAAACCTTTCGGTCGTACGAACTATAGGTATAACATCCGCACCCTGGAACAGTCTGGAAGAAAGATATTTGCACTGCACGCGTTGGTTAAATTGATTTCGTAGAGAGCATAAGTATTTATGTTGTCGTCAGTCTGCATTGTGCGTTTTGAGTTAAATCACTGATGCCTTACTTCAATCTGCAATCTAGTGTATAGTGCATCTCTCCTTTATTTCGTAGAGAATCCCGATGTCGTCATATGTAGAAAGATCATATGTAGAAAGATCATATGTAGAAAGATCATATGTAGAAAGATCTAGACTTGTTTCTGCAACAGATACGTACCTGCATTGATGCCACAGCCTGACCAGGAAATTTTGCTTCGACTCGCCCTTCTCATCCTGTGTCACACAAAACGTCATTGCACGGCGGTTAACTGGGTTGACTGCTAGGGCTAAATCACCTTTCTATTCTAACAAAGGCTGGTTACCGGGGTAACTGCTAAAGGTAAACTATCGTCCAATGACAGCAAACCAACAACCAACAAACCAACGTGCATGCTGAAAACTTGCAGCTCAGATTACTTGGACCATTTGAGTCCTGGGATTATCGCCGTGTCCTCAATGGAAGAAGCAGCACCCAGCTCATACTTGGTCTCAAGGGTTGATAATATCTATCTATGTCTACTTTAAGGAGATCTTTCTTTCGACGGTGGCGTACAAATATATGACGCAAGCATATAACGATTTAATTGTCGAATTTCTTGGATCCTAGCCACCCCCTTTGGAGATGTTCTTATAGTCGTACAAGTGCCAAGTCGGTTGACTTACTAACGCAAAAGATGTCAGCATACACTGAGCTTGCGGCGAGGCTTCGCACAATTGTCTCAGGCATGGACACCACAGATATTGAGGGACTAGAGGAGCAGAGTGATGTAGGTTCATGCTTAATATTGCATGTAGTACAGGAAGAGAAAGCTGATCTTCAGTTCCAGTTCATTGAATCAATCAAAAGCTTTCTCAAGAAACACGACAGTAGCAGCCTCCGAGCACTTGGTCATCGATTGCAGCAGTATTCGATCATTAATCTGGCAGAGTTAGATGGAGCAATACTGGGCGAATCTTCAAGTACCCAGATAATTGATGGCCAGTGGTCGTCACTGATTACTCCTCCACGAGACTTATCCAACGAAGTAATTCACTTTAAAACCGAATGTTCAAAGATTTGTCACTAAATAGACATAGGAATTATGCGACAACTCTTCGATGATTGGCCTGGAAGAGCTAGATAGAGCAATTTTGAGCGAATTCTCAAGTACCCAGATAATCGATGGCCAGTGGCCGTCACTGATGGCTCCTCCGCGGGACTTATTATCAAATGAAGTAATTCACTCCAAAACCGAATATTCAAGTAGCTGCCACTAAAGATACACAGAAACCATGCGATAACTCTTTGGCTTCAACGCAGGGAGCAACTACAATACCAATGGACATGGGCGACAATCCTCGCTCCTGCTCCGAGCCAGGATTTGGATCTCTGCTGGTAGGATCAGAAGGATGCTTCCCACTCACTCGCTTTCCTAACCAAAACTTGGTTAGTCCTACGTTGATGAGTGAAGAGTGGAACTTTCTTAACTTAGAATCTATGATGGGTGACACGAATTTATGCAGCACAGTTGATAATGTTTCCTTGCCGAACAGCTCACGTTTACTTGGATGCGACTTTGATGCACAGTCACTCGGTTCTTTTTCCTCCGCTTACCAACCAGACTTATTGTGCAATCTGGATGGGGCTAGTCAATCGGGACCAGCTTTAGCGCCCGTTCTCGAGCTCCTCGGAGACTTCACTGGAACGGGACAGACTGGGTTAGCCCAGATGAAAGCCGAGGAAGTGGTACAGGCTGCTAAGTCTCTCATTCGAGAAAACCTTCAGCAATTTCTTAACACATTTTTGCCACTGTGGCAGAATCAGGGTTTATGGGGAAACACTAACGTAGAACTCCTTGTGGACTCAGGAACCAGTCATGAGAGATTGGAGAGTGCTTATCGTTGCCTGACTCGTCTTAGGCAACGTATGGCAGATGACCCGGTTCGATCAAGGATGGCATCTATAGTCCTTCATCGAGAATTTCATGCCGCGTGCCTTATGTTGAAAGGTAAAGGATCTGCTCAGAAGTCCACAGCTATATCTAGTCAGAGAGGCCGAGGACTTGCAACTCCAGTCATTGACTACACGTTGAGACGTATCTATAAAGACTTCGACCGACTTCCTTCACTTCGACAGAAGGAGCTTAGAGCGGAGTTCCATGACAACAAGCGTTTTGGAAAACGCTGGGAACGATTGGCAAATTCAATTGGTTATGGAATTTTAATTGTGTGCTCCAAGTCAGTGAATGCCGTTATGTAAGCAGCTTTTATTTCTACTTTCATATTTTTGAGGGAACAAGGTCTCAATATTAAAAGAACTGCACTAACCAAATATTTGCTCTAGAAAAAAGACTACCTTCACAGATGCAATGCTAGATGGCCTAGCTTACACTGTCAGGAACCACATGCCGGACTGTGCAGGCCTTATCACCGAGCTCGATCAGCCTGCTATCTCGCTTCTCAATAACAAACAGATGGGCGTGGCGCTCGACGTGCTGGGGCTGAACGAGAAGTTATCGGCATACCTCAACAGCAACAGGGAGACCAATTCGGTTTCTGGTATTGTGGGAAAAAAATAGGCTTATATACATTAAGTTCTCTAACTGAAGGTGTCGCCTTTTTTTTGCGTGTCGTTTGTATTACGGCTAGATTCCTTCTAAATTTATCTACAACATACTACATTAGTAAACATACTACATTAGCCCATATGGTGGCCTACAACACGAAGTCTTGAGCAGGTCAGACGATTCCTGTTTGCTTGAGAAATAATCTAGGAAATATCTTCTATTTACCTAACAGCACGTAGCCTTTGTTTAGCCTATTATCGTAACCACTTTCTCCCAAACGCAGAACATTCCTGAGATCTTCCCATTTTTTACAGGCCAACTCGAATCTACCAACATTCTCATAGTCTCACCTTAACAGCCATCATGCAACACGCCCGTCATTTAGAGTTTCTCCAACGTCCATAGCCTTTAAAATCGGCGTCATGCACGTCATCATATTAAAACAGCTACAGCTGCACTTTTAGGGATATGACTTCATCAGAGATATCGGCTCATGGTAACCCATGATTATAAAAGAAACAGATATAACAATGGCAGTATACGCTTGCCAATGCACAAGATAGCTATCTGTCTCTCCGTCTCGCTCGACACAACCGCAATGGCGTTTTTACCACACAACTTTTCTTCCAAGGAGAGAGCGCCGCCCACGGTACCAAAGTTTCAGATAATTGAGAGCACGCTTCGGGAGGGAGAGCAGTTCTTTACCGCATTTTTTAGTCCCGAGATGAAACTTAGAATTGCAATGGAGCTGGATCAATTTCGAGTTGACTATGTTAGTTTTGTTCTGAATTTATTATTATTTTTATCTTGACTATTGACCATGTGGCTAACGGAACTTTGTTTTGTAAAGATTGAGGTCACGAATCCGGCTGCGTCGGAGCAATCAAGACTAGACTGCGAGGCAATTTGCAGGCTCGGTTTAAAAAACTCAAAGGTAGGTTTACAAAATCGGATTCGTGAGCGTGGAAACTAATCTGAGGCACAGGTTTTGGCTCATATCAGATGTCATATGGATGATGCTCGTATTGCTATAGCAACAGGTGTCCACGGAGTGTAAGTACCTAAATTACCTTCTTGCACTGCACAAGGTCATATCAAGACATCTCCACACTATAGTGAACTATTCCCAAACATTGACTCACAACCACTTAGAAACGTCTTGATTGGAACATCTCCCCAACTGAGGGAGCACTCTCATGGGAAAACTATGCCTGAGATAACGGAAATGGCTCTTGGCGTTATTTCTTACCTCCTCTCATCCGGGCTAGAAGTACGCTTCTCCGCCGAAGATGCCTTCAGGAGCAACCAAGACGATCTATTCACTCTCTATTCAATGGTCGACAAACTCGGCGTGCATCGCGTGGGGGTTGCCGACACTGTTGGCTGCGCAACCCCCAGCCAAGTCTCCAGCTTCATTGGACGCTTGCGCAGCAGGGTTAAGTGTGACATCGAAACCCACTTCCACAACGACACTGGCTGTGCTGTGGCGAACTCTTTCTCCGCCGTTGAAGCAGGCGCAACTCTCATTGACACAACCGTCCTGGGAATAGGAGAGCGGAATGGAATCACATCATTGGGTGGAATTATGGCTCGCATGATCGTCACAAACCGTGACTACGTCCTCTCCAAGTATCGAGTTGAAAATCTTGTTCGAATTGAGAATCTGGTTGCCGAAGCGTCGAACATCGGAATACCGTTTAACAACATGATCACAGGCTCGTCAGCCTTCTCGCACAAAGCTGGAATCCACACGAAAGCTGTCCTTAGTGACCCGAGCTCGTATGAGGTGCTTCGACCCGATGACTTTGGCATCTCACGCGCAATCCAGTATGGCTCGCGACTGACCGGATGGAATGCTATCAAGTCTCGTGGGCTGCAGCTAGGCTTGGAGATGACAGATGCACAGTATAAGGCGTGCACTGCCATTGTAAAAGCTGCAGGAGACAAGGGAATTTCGAATGCAGAGGAGGTAGATAGAATCATTCGAAGGTTTCAGAGGGAGGAGATAAATGAGCGTACTGCTCCACCGCGAGAGCCGGACTTAAGGTTAGCGAGAAGAGTACTATCGGCGAGGCCAGTCCTTGGTCCAAGAACGGCAAGCCAAGGCAATAGTAGGTCGTTATATGGTCTGTACACTAGTAGGGTTGCAACTTAGTATGCGGGTTTGCGTAATGTGTATCCCTAACAGTAGAAGCCTGGGTTCAATTCGAATAGGAAGATTGTGTTGGTGATATTGATAAACTCAGTATTTTGTATGATATTGGCGGTTATCTTCCAGCTTACTTATATGATGAATACAATTTACTCGAGCTTTCACTTGCCTCGCTACAGGTTTCAATTGCAACGAATTCTTCAGTTTACTCAACTGCTGTCAAGTAATCCTCCTGTATGAACCAAGAACAGCTAACACACTACTAGCGAATACCCACTGTTGTATGTTTTTGCCTTTTAAATGAGTTGTGAAAATATAAGTTTATATTTTTGATATGCTTGGGTATTGAAGAGATAGGAGAATCACTAGTAATAAGGACGAAAGACAAGCTTGATCAATCTTTTATTGAAACTATCAGCTATCCACCCAATTCTCTTTGCTTTAGTCCCATCCATATGGAAAAAAAAGCCTAAATCCCACGTGATACTATGAATGAGAATCCACGTGATCACAAAACTTCCCCGCCTGAATTACCCCGCTGCGTCATCACGCGTATCAGCCACCACTGTAAGCTCGAACCACGGTTCGAAACCTTGAATAGGCGCCCGATCCTCGACGTTTGATAGCAGTTCAGTTCAGCCTCATCGCCGATTTCTATTTTACCTCATACGTCTTTGTCTGTGCGATTATACGGCATTTATACCACCAGAGAAGGAAACACTCTAGCAAACCGCCTCGAAACCAGAGAGGAGATAGAGAGAAGGGGAAAGATATAAAGAGAGAAGAGTAGACACAGACAAGATGTCGAAAGCAGCAGAGGCGGGGTTGATGAATGCGGAGATGGTGTTGAGGGTATGCTCCCCCCCTCCCTGCGCTTCGAAGCGCTCGACGCCGACGGATTCGACAAGACTCGAGATAGCTGCTAACTCGCGCCCCAGTTCCGCGAGGGTGATCTGAAGAAGGCGATTGAGAAATTGACAAAGGAGCAAGCAAAAGAGACGAAGGAGCTGCTAAAGGTAACCACCCCCCCTTCTCCCCCCCACCAG
>JPJR01001094.1:0-23962 GCA_000750675.1 Pseudogymnoascus sp. VKM F-3808 | reverse complement strand
TGAGAGACTCGCCGTCCATAGGGAAACCAACATCGCCCTCCTTCAAGTCGCGGACAAGTTCAGGCAGCACGGTGGTACGCAGGAACTTACCGGCGGCCCTGACCTCCTCCTCATCCTTGGCCCACTCAGCGATCTCAGCTTCAGTTTGAGGCTCCTGGCCGCTGAATACATCGGGGTTAAGAGAGAACTCGAAATCAGTGATGTCGATTCTCTCCTTGTCGGCCTCGGGGGCCTTGGGCTTCTCGGCAGATTCAGCATCAGCCTCACCCTCAGTGACGGCCTTGGTAGCATCCTCCTTAGCAGACTCATCCTTGGCGGCGGCTCTCCTCTCCTCCAAGCGCTCGTTAACCCACGCCCTCATCTTGATCTTCCAGTACGCTTCCACCAACTCTGGGCGAAGGACAGTCATTCTGTGAGGGTATGAGGCCTCGCCAGCTCCGCCGTTCTGCTCTGGGCTGCTGATGGCAGTGCCGTTCTCCTCCATCCACTCAATATCCAAAGGTGTCACTCGGTATAAATCAAGGACGTACTTCCTTCCATCAGTGCCCAACAGACCCTTGGTCTCAACACTGCCTTCAAGCTCATGTTTCTTGCCAGCCTTATCCCAGACAGCATGCTTCTTGACCTTCAAGGCCTTCGACAGCTTCTCGAATACGGGAACGAACTTCTCGTCAGCAGCGATGACCTCCTTGCCATCAACTGCGCCGTAATCGATCTGGTTCTCTCCAGGGTCGCGTTGCTTGAAGATACCGGGAACGATGCTCTGTCCAACAAGGCGCTTGCCGAGGTAATCAATGACGACAGTACCTGGGGTGAAAAGGCCGTCAATATCGAGCTGGTTGACCATGCGGACACCCATGACATCCTTGCCAGTTGCCACTCTTGCGGCCTCATCTCCACCCTCGGAAGCGAAAGTGCCGACACCATCAGCACCAAATGAGAAGAAGACGTTGTTGTATACGAATATTTGTGCGTCTCTGCTCTCAGTTGGGTTCAGGGGAGCAACTTCGCCTCTGGCGACTAATACGGCACCGCGAGCAGCTGCGTCGTTGTAGTCGGCAAAAAGCTTCGAGGTAAGGCGTTCGCGGAAGACTCTGTCCTGGGCTGTCTCCTTTGGCAACTCTCTTGTCGATTGGAATTCCTCGTTCCAGTCTCTAAGGGTCTCGGTGTTCTCGATGCCCGAAATCAGATAGCTCTCTTGGGAGCGAGTGAGATCAGACTGGTGAGCAACGAGTGGTGACGACTCGGAAGGCACGATCCAGGGGCTTGCTGGGGTCGAGTTCGTGATCTGGAAGTTGGTGAGGGGCTCCTTTTGATTGTTGAACTCTTGAAGCTTCTCGAATGCGGGCTCAAACGCGGGGGACAAGTCCGAGAGCAGCGCCAAAAGCGAATGCGCGGCATGCGGCTTTGGTGCTGTTCGTGGAGTGGGGTCGAATCTGCCATTTGTCGACTTGTTGACGTAGAAGCCAGAGACGTGGGAGGTGATCTGGAATTGCTCTCCCTCCAACGTAGTCGCCTGGAGGTATAACAGGTGACCCTTCTGGCGAAGGTGGTATGGCGGGGGGTTCCATGGCGATAAGCCGACATTCTTGATAGTCTTAGGGTGCGATTCCTGGCTAGGTGGGAGCAAAGTTGTTAATGATCCGGCCGCTTGGAAGTCGTAATCTGCCAATGGGTGAGCAGCACCGTTGGCTGGAGCTGCCGCTGCCTCGCCAGATGCTGCGGCCTCCACCTCCGTCACGGAGTCGTAAAGGGACAGGCCTGATAAGATACCTTGTAGGGTATCTGTTCGGTCACCAGCCGCACCAATGAGTTCTCGGACACGGATAACATGTATGCGCGCCTCCTTCTCCGTATATGGGTCCTCCACAAGTTTCAATTCCGACTCGGGTACGAGATCCTTCACATCGGAAAGTTGGATGAAGTCGTTGATTCGCTCTCCGTTGTGCTCTAAGTGGAAGCAAGAATATTGGAACGTATCTGGGAGTTCAATCACAGATTGTCGGACATCGTGGATCTGCTCCTGTGATGATACCTTCGAATTCGTTAGTTGGTCCCGCATTGATGTTCCAAGGGGTTATTACCATAATCTGCATCTTGTGTGGCTTGTGGGGTAGTGTCACTGTCAGGGAGAAGATGGCTGCCCATTGCATCAGCTAAATGTTTTCGTTCCAAGTAGGAGATGCCGGTGTTCAGCAAGCTCCTTTAGAGGGTCATACTCTCAGCTCCCTGGTCCAACTCTTCCTCTCCTTGGGTCTCGCCGTTGGCTGTCGTATGACTCTCCGTGACGGCATTTTCTTGGTCTGCAACTGCCTCTTGAGCGAGGGCTATGGTGTAGACGTTAGCAGCTATAGATTGGGAGCCTATCTGGCAAAATTGGGCGGAGATAGGTATGAGGTGATTGTGTTTTCTGGGGTAATTGGGGTTGGGGGATCACGTACCAGGAGACTGTCCCTTTGTGTCATTAGGTTCAGCCATGGTTGACCAGAGGCAGAACTGTGCAGTTCAAATAGGACGGCAATGAAACAATTGCCAGGCAAATAGTAAAAGAATTGAAAAATTAATGCGTATAATACAGCAAAAGAAATGGTTTGGAAGCTGGTAAATACTATGTCGAATCCACTGACATGGAACCTCAAAGTAAAAAAAATGTTGCCGTTTGTTTCCGTTCCGGCGGCACTTGCGGGCGGGCCATCGGCTCAAACCCGCACGTTCGGGGTAAGACCCCCTGCTTCGCAAGGCCGCAGCCTCGTCTGTTTTGAGGCTCCATGTAAACAATGACATCGACAAACCCCATGTTTTACTACACCAATATGAGTCTCTAGCAACAAAGCATTTCAATTTTGCTAGTTTTGGATAATATATGGCATGCTTTGAATAGCGCTTTATATATCTCATCTCATTATCCGACCTTCTCCTCTATTTAATGAGCAACTTTATCGCCAGTCCGTTGTTGACACCAACAGTTGACCAGGGATCAGGAGAAGGGAATATAATATCAAGCCATGACTAGCAACGCTTACAGCTTTACACCGGTGCGGCGACGAGAGCCAATATTCGAAAACAACGACCCAGATGCAGATTCCAAGCATTGGACTGCCGCACGCTGCAATCGCCTTCTTCGGTCATTACAATCCAGAATAGAGCTACTCAAGAAAGATGCCGCACAGTTCATACCTGCAGCTCGCCCAGCAGAGGCTACAAATAACACTACGGAAAATCATATCTGGGGGAAACGAAGTAGTAGCGCCTTACATAGCGATGGCCATGGCGACGGTGGTGCGAAGCCAAAGAAGAGGGTCCGCGTAACTTATAAAGGAAGGTCTCGACCGAAGGCCGAAGCAGGACGAAGCGATGATGGCCATGAGGCAAAGCCAACATCCCTTAATCGTGGCTTTCCTCCGATATCCAGGCCCCCAGGAGAGATTTCGGTGGAAACACCGATCCTCACTCGTCGAATCCGGCCTGACGATGGCATATCACGAGCATCACCACTCGAAGAGAATGGACCACCCAACATGCTCGGCGGCATTGAAGAACGTGTATGTCGACGAGGTTTCCCACCTGAGCTACCACATCCTGGAACACTCAACTACAGCTTCCGAATGTGGAACACTTCTCTGAGACAACTCCAATTGGTGACGTGCCCCAAGATCTGGAAGTTGTACATGGGGGTTCTAAATGCGCTCGACTCCTTGTTAAGAACCACAGAGCAGGCCGATGCGCCGGTGCCAGCACGCTCAAATTCGCTATTTTCTTTATGCCTCCGGAACGTACACCAACGGATCCAGGTTGAGGAGCACTGGGAGGCAATAGATACAGAAACGGCAGGTGTCAAGTCCATTCTCAGGCGAGACATTTCTGGAGAGATATACGCCCAGCTGGAGGATATTGGAACTTCAGGGCATGGCTGGAAACATTTACGCACCGTCGTAAGAGCACATGGTGTCCAAATCGTCGCCGATGCAATTTCGAGTGGTTTGATTAACCAGGGATTCGGCGGACATATAGTCATGTCATGCTTGCAGATGAGCTCTTATCGAGAGGCAGACGTGCTACTGAGTGCGTTATTATCGACAATGCCAAACACTGAGCCAGCGACTACGTATAGTCGAATCGCAGATATCCCCGAGCTCGCACCATTACTCACACTGGAAAAGTATGTTACTGAGACAGGCCGAACAGCGCAATATTTTCGAATGATGACGGATATATTTGGGGGTGGAGCTGTTGCAATTCAGTGGCTTGCGACCAAAGAACTTTCTGGCTTATGGACGAGAGTCTTCCGTGCTATTTCAGCCGAACCTGCTTGTCAGAATGCGACGAAGTTTCTCCAAGAGATCCTTCCGCTGATGCTAAACGCATCAGCCGGGCAATCGAAGAGGGATACTGTTCCGGTCACCACCAGGGTATCAGAGGCAATAGGCACTACATTCTCCAGCGTACTGGCGACTCTCGCTGCCGTTGTGATCCTGGATGAAGCTTCAGACGAGTCAGGAGC
Source organism: Pseudogymnoascus sp. VKM F-3808 (assembly GCA_000750675.1). Taxonomy (NCBI): domain Eukaryota; kingdom Fungi; phylum Ascomycota; class Leotiomycetes; order Thelebolales; family Thelebolaceae; genus Pseudogymnoascus; species Pseudogymnoascus sp. VKM F-3808. Next base: position 19,461 of record JPJR01001094.1, on the reverse strand, counting down.
ACATTCACTTACTGGGCGAGGGACGAATGTCATCAATATCCTTCGGCATCTTCACATAGAATATTCGATACCACCGACCGAACTCCGAGGCCAAGTCAGCTTAGTATTCCTAGCGAATATTCTTGCCACGCCTCTAAGGGATGCTGGAGACAAGCGTTGTGATCAGCTTATCCAACTATTACAGCAAGCCTGCCAGGTCTCCCGTGGCGCCATCGATCCAGAGATAGCAGAGTTCATGTGCTCCGTAGCACGATGCTGCGGCAGAGGCCTGTCTGGCACAGGCCTGGAGCATTTCAAACGCTTCGCTCTGCTCGTCGAGGCGTGCACGTCATCCGCTGGCGGCGAGAAGAAACGGCATCTGTTACAGAATATCATAGTCTCGAGTGCATACGTATTCTCACAACAGGTCCCGATTGCGGCACACTTGGATTACGCGGACGATATTCGTGCCAAATTTCAGATACACCCTGAGTTGGGGCAAGGAGGGAAGTCGCCGAGCAGCAAGCCTACAGCCGCCTTCAGGTGGGAGGAAGGGATCAGTGAGTGGGTGGCGCCAACGCCAACTGTGGTTAAGAAGACAATACATGATATCAATGCGCTTCTCTGGGACGATATTGGGCCCGAGTCACCAGCACCGTTATTTCGAGAGTTTGCGATGCTTCAGGATCCTTCTTTCCTAACTAAGAGAGAGAATTCTGAAGGCCAACGAGTCGCAGGCCGTGTTTCTGACCTGATTCCGTCTAGCCCTAGCACCTACGGAAGTGATAGTACAAGATATGACGAGGGATACACGGTATTCTCCGACATTGCGCCTCTACCGAAGATAGCATCTGCTTTTTCCAGAAAAAGCACGGCGCTTCAGGATCCAACACCTACCTTCCTTCCGCTCACAAAGAAAGGAGGTGGATCTGGGTCTGGGGCTGGCCAACACGGCCGCGGCTGGAGCGTCTACGGCGAGACCACAACCACCAGGGAAGAGAAGGATGATATGGAGGAGGAGGATGAGCTCAGCGTGTCCTACGTCCTACCTGAGGAGAAGAAAATCTCGGTTATGACAGAGGCCCAAAGCAATAGCAGGCTCAGTCTTGGTGGCCGCAGCCGCCGTTCGGGTATCATGAATCACAGAAAAGCGGTTCAGCAGATGGAGGAAGAGGAGGATTTCAGTGGCGACGAACTAAGCTTCTGATTCCCAGCGTCCAGTTTCTCCGGCCGGAGAGACTGTCCAGTGGGCGGCGAGAGAGAGAAAGAAGGCACGGGACAATTATCTAGAAGTGGTTTACTCTAGAGGTCTAGACCATCAGAAACAGTAAAGAAGTACTGTTTTAGAGTAGAGTACAAGTGTAGTACTGTATAGTACTAGTGTATATTTTTTCTCTTTCTGCCATCAAGGCATTTTGCATACGACACAATTACGAAAATACCTGGCGCACACAATGTATCTGTGCACGTCTCGTGTGGGCACGATGTGGAACGCGCTAATCGATGAGACTAAACCCATCATAGTTTAGTTTTGAAGTTGTGGCGGACGGTTGGTTTCATGACATCGGACAGGGACGCGAAGATGTGGCTGTTGATGCGCCGCTGGCGTGGACCGGGCTCGCTTGGCGCTGAAACGGCTGGACCAATGGTTGAGGCCGCCTCCTGGGGAGAGGAGACGACGATGTGTACTATAGTATGCAAGGTACCTGAGAGATCATCCGGCGCCAACCATTTGGGAGTGTTAACCCTATGTATTGAGCGTGTATTTGTATGTACTCGAGAATGGATAGAGACACATGCGAAGTAGAAGAGAGTATAGATGAGTATCTTGTCCCATTATATAGAGATATCATGTGACCTGGATAGTAAAGCATCACTTAAACCAGTATCAGATTATGTCGCAGCTTCATCTCGTGTACGCACCCAGTGTGCTGGATATATTGCACATAGACGCGAATACGTGATGAGGGAGGCGTTGAGGGTCCAGACGAAACCAACCACCCCAGGGTGCCTGGCTTATGGCGGGGTGGTGTTTAACAGCGCGTCGACGTAGGCACGTACTCGTCATTTCGTGTATCAGGACCATGTGGACTCGATACTATACTCGTGGTCGACTCGAAACAATCAGAGGGCGTGCGAACTTTCCGTCCACTTATTGATGAGCATCTAGTCAACGCTTGATTCAGTGGAGTTAGAGAACATGGGAATGTGAATGCTGATGAAGGAATAGAATGCTCTAAATAGAGTAAGGGAGAGATAAACATAGTAAGATCTCAATTTCAGCCATCATCTGCGTTTGATCTTCAAAGAAGTACTTCCTGTGAATTATCGGTACATGGCGTTGGCCACTTTGCCGTCTCTTCAGGAACCGCCGAAAATTAGCCACTGTGCCTCACTGGCCACGTCCAACTCCACCCCGCCCACCCCTAATACCATCTACATTCCCCCCTGTGCCGTGCCGCCAACTAACTAACTCGTATCTTCGTTCTTGTCTTTCTCCGGTGCGCCTCATTCCTTCTCTCTTCTCTCTTCAAACCCAACCTCGTCCTCGAGAACTCGACCTCGTTCTCGTCGATTTAAACGACAAAACCGACTTTCATTTCCGGATCCACTAGAATCTTCGACGAAGACTCGATTCTGCGCTTCGTTGTTTGATTATTCGCTCTTTCGATCCTTCCGCGATATCTATCCCCAAGGGATAACGACCTGAGACTCATTCTCTCGGCGCTTGACTGTTAAGCTGGACTTCGCTCGCCTCAATCAAAGGACAACAATACAACAATCATTACCTCGCCTTGCTAGCAAACATTCCCGCGTCTTCTACGACACTCATTTGACTCGAAAACACTCGACCATATCACACAAAGGGATTGATCCACATCCCAACGCATCGAAGCGAAACCTTTTCGACAACTTCTACTAACTGCGAACCTGTCAGCTGCTGGCCATCGACAGGTTCTTTCAGTTACTTGCTCTTCCCAGATTTATCTCTTAACCGGCGAGCCCGGATTGTCGACAGAAACCTAACCCACAACCATGTTCTCTTCAACATGGACCAGAGCCGCCGCCCTCGGCATGCTCTTCCTCACCCAAGGCGCCAGCGCCCAAGAGGCAGCGACTCCCTCTTCGATAGCCGCTGCCGACAAAGCGGAGGCTGCTGAAATAACCGACCTCTTCCACAAATTCATATTCATCATCTGCGGTGTAGTGGCAGTGATATTCATTGTCTGGAGGGTCCTTATCGTCTCCGTCAAGTACATGCGTCAACTGGTGTGCCTCACAAACGACAAGCAGCGCTACTTCCAAAGGCCGTATAAGAAGTATGCCAGCCTCAAGAAATACATGATCTACGCCCCGATATTCCACAAGAGGCACAACCGCGAGTTCCAGTTGTCGTCGGCAATGAACATGGGCGTCTTGCCCACGCGATTCCAAATGTTCGCCCTGATAGCATATGTCGGAACGAACATTGCATTCTGCTTCTCCAGGATCCACTGGGATCAGCCAATCTCGACTGTCGGCGCCGAGATGAGACATCGATCGGGAGTTCTGGCCGTTGTCAACATGATCCCACTCTTCGTCATGTCCACGAGGAATAACCCGCTCATTCACTGGCTCGATATCTCCTTCGACACGTTCAACCTCCTGCACCGCTGGTTCGGTCGTATCGTGGTTATCGAGACGTTGATTCACAGCTTTGCGTGGATTGTCTCGACGGTTGACAAGAAGGGATGGGCTGCTGTTGCGGCGTCATTCAAAAATAGTGATCAGATGATGTTCGGTCTCATTGTAAGTGGTTCCTTCCCTATATATACCCACTGGCAAAATGAATGAAATCCTAATTATCTGCAGGGTACTGTTGCAATGGTTGCCATTACTATCCAGTCATTATCATTCGTCAGACACGCCTTCTACGAGACGTTCAAGTATCTCCATATCATGCTAGCTATCCTAGTGGTAGTTGGAATCTGGTACCATCTTAAGCTAGCCGGTCTCCCTCAAACCAAGTTCCTTATCGGCGCCATGGTCATCTGGGGTCTGGAGCGTGCCGTCAGGGTCCTGATAATCATGTACCGCAATATGGGACGGGGCGGAACCAAGGCACTACTGGAGGCTCTACCCGGTAACGCAGTCCGCGTCACCCTCGATGTTGCCCGCCCCTGGACCTTCACCCCCGGACAGCACGCCTACCTCTACATGCCCTCGATCGGCGCATTTACATCCCACCCCTTCTCCGTGGCGTGGAGTCAAGAAGAGGAAGACCCAATGGCAGGAGATGGACTCGCCGTCGGCAGACAAGACGTCCTCGCCATCCGCAAGACAACCATGTCATTCGTCATCCGTGCCCGTACCGGCTTCACCAACTCATTACTACAAAAAGCCGAGGCCGCTCCGGAGGGCAAGATGTTCACAAAGTGCTTCGTCGAAGGCCCATACGGCGGCGCGCATCTGATGCGCTCGTACGGCACGGTCGTCCTATTTGCCGGCGGAATCGGAATCACGCACCAAGTTCCCCACGTGCGTGACCTGGTTACCGGATACGCTAACGGCACAGTCGCCGCACGCAAGGTCCTGCTGGTCTGGATCATTCAGAGCCCCGAGCATCTGGAGTGGATTAGGCCGTGGATGACGGAGATTTTGGCTATGGACAAGCGCCGCGATATCCTGCGTATCATGCTCTTCATCAGTCGCCCACGGTCGACGAAGGAGATTCACAGCCCCTCGGCGACGGTGCAGATGTTCCCCGGCAGGCCGAATATTGAGACGCTGCTCGATATGGAGGTCGAGAACCAAATCGGCGCCATGGGAGTCTCGGTGTGTGGTAGCGGGTCGCTGAGCGACGATGTGCGCAGCGCCGCGCGGAGTCGCCAACATAAGTCGAATATCGACTTTGTGGAGGAGGCATTCACGTGGTAGTATATGACCGGGGGTTGCCGTTGCGAGATCTTCTGTTGTATATATGTTTATTGCCGGGGCGGTCTGCTTGAACGATATATTTTTTTGCGGGGAGGAGGAGGACAAAAAAATTATCTGCGATGCTTTAGAGACAGCTTGATGATCTGATTTAGCGTTTTTTGGGGGTCGGTGGAATAGCCGCTGGGATATATGGATATGGGATGGAAAGGGTGTATGGGGGATGCATGGTTCACAGGACAAAGATGAGGATGCTCCGGAGTTTATATGGGATGGTGCCATGTGTGGTTCCACATGGATATGGGTGGGTGTTTGGAGTGTTGAGAGCTAGGTTTTGCGCTAGATTACATTCATTTGAATTCTTTTGACACATACTCGTGCTGCCCAGGTGACTTAATATGATTGTATGACAGCTGGTGCTTGTAGAACCATGGCTGGAATAAGGGTTCAGTAGGGTGGGGGTATAGTTTATTCTCTAATTTGGTTCCTTGACACTAGTCTTTTCTCTTCCTTTCTCCTTTCTTCTCGGGAACTTCTTCCTCTATTATACTTTCCGTAGAATCCTCGACATATGTATCATACCTCAATAACCCCTCAACCTCCTCATCAGCAGCCCACTCATCCACCTCCTGAGCCCTCCTCTGATACATCCCAACTACACGCTTTACCCTAATAATGACCCCATAAACAACTGGCGTAAACATAACAATCCCCCATATAACCGCCAACACAATCGCCGGTCCAAACCCTACAACCCCGACCAAAGCGCCCCATATCCACGTCAAAAAATGCCTCATCGACCCCTTCTTCCCATACTGGTCAAACCTCTCCCGATAAATGAACTGGTAATACGGATACTCGCTGATATCCGCGCACAGCCAGGACCAGAGATAGCATCTGTTCAGACTCGCTAGATCTCTGTACGTAGTCGTGCTCTGTGTGGTCCTGCCTTTGGAATCACGACGGTTTCGCCAGCGCCTACTGACTTGCACGCGTGCGATTCTGAGGGCTATGCTGGCGTAGGGCGTGCCTGGTGGGTGCGGAGAGAGGTCTTCAAGCCAGATCCAGATTTGGTGCTGTGAGTCCGAGGAGAGGCGGGTGCTGTACGCTGGAGTGCTGGCGCGAAGGATGTCGATCCGGAGACGCGGGTCATATCTCGTGTTGTAGATTGAGGTTCCGGACGTGGTGTCAGGGCCGTCGATGTAGTAGTCTAGATCCAATGCGAGGGCCCCTTTGGTATTTGTGCGGGAGGGGGACCCGGAATCAGATGGCGTCTCTATTGTTTGGTAGGCGCGGAGGGGGTTGGGGATGTATGGGTGGGCGCGGGGAAGGATGGGTTCGCCGTTTAGGAGGAGGGTGAGGTTGTTGGGGGTGAGGGTGAAGTTGAAGATGAAGGCGCCGGGGAAAGGTGACGGCATCTGGTTGACCACTTCACAATAATTGGAATCAACATCGCTTCAAGACGGGAGAGGTGAGAAGTATGATGTGAAATTCGTAGGTCACGAGAGCAGATGTGTTGGGAAATTCGGGATATACGTACGGAAGGATAGATCAGGGGTCGGGAGATGGACGAGCACGCTTCTCTCCGCCTCGAGCCATTCTAAGGCTTCGCTCGTGGAATCATCGTCGGCGTAGACGCGAGAGAGCAGGTGGAGACTAACTAATAAGAAACGAGTGAATGTCACCATGCTGGAGAAGAGATCGTCGGGGTTAGTTTTAGTAGATAGGTAGCATGAAGTAAAATTGCTGGAAATGATGTTGGTTCTTATTTTGGCTAAACCTTAAATTGGCCGTGGTAAGCTGTGGCTACCTTAATTATCAAGTGTTAAATAATAAATAGAGCAGATAAATATAAATGAAGTGATAATAAAATATATGCGATTAGATGATGATGCAAATTATTTTAATTTTTATAACCCGTGTCACTACCGGCATTCAACTAGCTGGTTACGTAGAAGTAGAGACGATCAAGGAAACCAATCCTATTAGCTACTATTGCTGGTATTAATTCTCAGCTACTCGAGCATGTCCAGTCCTCACAATATGTCTGCTTCGGGAAGTGCACGGAGCACCACTCCGATAAGGCTACCAAGATAACATCAGGAACGACAAGACCCCAACTATCTCGCCGTCAACTGCTCAAGACCCTTCCATTTTAAACAGTAGAGAAGCACAATTTGTCTTCAACAATTAACCCCCCTTCCGATTGCGAAATATACTCCGTCCTGCAAAATTAAATTGGAGCTCCTCCCACGAAGCTATACAGTACCGCCGGTACCTGACTTGCCATTCCACGCCATCGACCCCACCTCAGCTGACCAGTCGTGCACCTTTGTGGCCAGCCTTGATTCCCGAACCCTCCAGCCCATCGATCAGACAGACCGACCTGTCATTCCAGCGATTCTAACAAAACACCGTTAACCAACTCACGGTCTTGGGGACTCTCAGGGACCGGAAGCATCCACGACTACTCCGCCGAACACCACTACAACCTTGGAGGTGCATCGGAGAACCGACGACGACCCCGGCTTACTGGGGCTACAAACGGCTGCCTATTCCAATTACAAAGGATAACCAGCTCAAGATACCACAAGAAGTGAACTAGAAGTCTCTCCCGGAGCTCCGACTCAGCTATACCTCTCCATACCACAGAGCAGCACACCGACACCCCCCACCAGAAGTGCTCAACGAGCCAAACCGCAGCCATGGGCTTGATATACAACGACTACCTCTCCAGCGACAAGATATACGGGTGCAAGAACTGCAAAACCCATCTCTCCAAGCACGAGAACCTCGTCAGCCGAGTACGTCCCCCTCCCCCTCCTCCCACTCCCCACCTTCCCCAACCTACCTCCCCAAGAAGCTAACGCTCGAAAAACAGAGTTTCCGCGGCCAAGTAGGCAAAGGCTACCTCTTCAACCAAGTCGTCAACTACGTCCCCGGCGAAGCACTCGAGCGCAACATGACAACCGGCAAGCACGTCGTGCGCGATATTACGTGTAGGCAGTGCAAGACGACGGTGGGATGGAAGTACGATAAGGCGTATGAGGCGAGCGAGAAATATAAGGAGGGCATGTTTATATTGGAGGCAGAGTTGTTGTGCAATGTCACTTGAGCTCGCGGGGGTGGGGTAGGGGAAGGGAAAGATTGCCTGTTGGGGATATTTTTGCGAGTGTGGGGGAGGGCGTTTGGATGGTTGGGGTTTGCGAGGGTTTGGAGGGGCGTATTTGGGGGACTGGATGGGAGGAGGGTGCAAGGTGCAAGGTGCTTTGGTATTGCTATGGGATGGGATATTTGGATTTTTCTTCTCGGATTAGGGATGGGGAGCCGATTGATATTTGTTCGGTTTATCTTTTAACACAACGCCGGATGGGGCGATGAGCTTTCTTAGTATGAGTAGCTAGCCAGCAATGATATTTTTCTCTCTCTCTTCTCTCTCTCCGAATGGGCATCCCCGCTATTCTCCAACGTAAGGTTAAGGTTATAGAGAAATGTTACAGTACAGTTTAGTTTATAAATTACCAAGTCTTAGAGCCTACAACCGGCTCAGTATGTTCCGAAATGACAACCCCGTAACCGCACTCTCCCGTCGACGATAGAGAGTCAGCCCCGCAACCCCGCCCCGATAAACCCACGATTAGCTCGGCCGCGGCACAGAGCACAGTAGCTGCCGTTCGAACCGTAACAAATTTATCAGGTTATGTTCCAGGGTGCACTATATATCTTGCATTTGTCATTAATTTTATACTCTTAATTCTACTTGTTCCTCTTTCTTTTTGGACTTATAAGCTATATCGAAGGTAGCCCCACAAAAGCAATAATGTCTAAAGCGACTATGAAGGCAGTGGTGTTTGACGGGCCACACAAGGTTTCCCTCCAGGACAGGCCGGTTCCCGAGGTCCAGGCGCCGACGGACATTATCGTCGCGGTCTCGTATACCGCGCTCTGCGGGTCGTAAGTGCTACTTGGGAAGAGGTGGAAGCAGAATGAGGGATTGACTGGAAGAGATAGGGAGCTCCATGTGTTTCGTGGCCATCAGCCGAGCCCGACAGGTGAGTTTTCGGCTGGGGATTTAGGGTGGGCTGGGTTCTAATATACGTTTTTGTGTATAGGCTTCATTATGGGACATGAGTTCACGGGTGTGGTCAAGGAGGTAGGCAGTGACGTCAAGACTGTCAAGGTGGGCGACAAGGTCGTTGCACCATTTACGGTATCCTGGTGAGCATAAGAAGTCCCATTGTCTAGCTCCTACCATTCTGATATTCGGGGTGAAAACTAGTTCGGAATGCTTCTACTGCAAAAATGGCTTCTCATCCCGCTGCGAAAAGTCCCTCCTCTTCGGCTCCGCAGGCCTGGACGGCGCACAAGCCGAGTTCGTGAGGGTGCCGTACGCGGACGGAACGATTGTCAAGGCTCCCGCGGAGATCGACGACAAGGTCCTCGTCATGATGGCTGATATCTTCCCCACCGGCTTCTTCGGCGCCTCCAACGCATTCAAGAACCTCACCAAAGAGCAGATCGCCGAGTCGACAGCTGTGGTTATCGGTTGCGGTCCCGTCGGGCTCTGCGCCATTATCGCGGCGAAGAGCTTCGGGCCAAAACGAATCTTTGCTGTGGATGGTGTTGAGAGCCGTCTTGAGCTGGCGAAGAGCTTGGGCGCTGAGCCGCTGAACTTTATGACTGATAAGGAGGGTATGCAGGAGAAGATCAAGGCTGCGACGGATGGGCGTGGCGCAGATGTGGTGATTGAGGTTGTTGGGCTGTCCCCGGCGCTGAAGACGGGATTTGAGCTCTTGAGGCCGTGGGGTACGATCAGTAGCATTGGAGTGCACAATGCAGAGGTATGTTCGCCGCTATCCCCAGAGAAAGAGACCTGCTGATATGATTCTTCCTAGATTCCATGGACTGGCAACCAAGCCTATGGCAAGAACCTGACTGTCCAGATGGGGAGATGCCCTGTCCGATCTATCTTCCCGGAAGCTCTTAAGCTGCTCCAAGAGAAGCAGCACCTTCTTGGGTGAGTCGAGATGTCCGTTTGACAACAGACCATACTGACTGGCTGCAGGTTCATGTTCGACAAAATTATGCCCCTATCGGAAGCCGTAGAGGGGTACGAAGTCTTCGACAAGATGCAGGCGCAGAAGGTTGTATTCAAGGTGGGGTCCGCTTAGTGAGGTCGTGGTTGTGGGCCGTGCGAAACGTATATAGTTGCCCAAGCCGTTCAGAACGTATATAGTAGTTCAAATGTAGTTGTGCCTTTGCGAGTAGATCAATTCTGTCGTGGCTTGACAATCCCGTCGTGCACAATGTAGTAGACGACTGTGCTGTCATCATGCAGTGTAGCCAGCAGCAATCTCTTCTGCCTATTCTTGCCCCTCCAACCAGCTCCAACCTCATCGTTATCTTGCTCCAGTGTCTCTGTGCTTCCGGGCGGCACGGTTTCTATAGCATCAAAGACCTCTGCAAATTTCTTCAAGCTCCACTTCTCGTTGATGTGTGTTGGGAGAACCCATTCCGGCTCCGGACTCAGCGCAATCGACTGGCCTGTCTTGTGCTCAGCTTTCAGGATCTCGACTTGTTCGTCTGGGTGGACGTAGGCCCTGCTTGGAGGTATCCCGGCCACGAGAGGCCTGGGAAGAGTGGAGCCTGTCACAGTCGAGGTTGTTTGGATAGAGAGCTCGGTCCATTCGTGTTGATATTGCAAGTTGTAGAGCACAGTCGAAGCTAGCTGGTGAAGGTGAGCGGGATGGCCGCTGGTTTTGGATGCCTGACTTGCGGCGGTGAGCAGAGCCTGCAGGGCGGATTCCGCAGGAGGCCCATTGTCGGGGGTCGCCATGGTATAGTTGAGTCGTTTCAATTCGTTGGTGATGGTCTGAATAGATAGCTAGTATTGTCCCTCGGCAGGTGAATTTAATTTGGTGCAGTGAGACCTCACAGTAGATTTTGGAGACAATGCACGGACCAAGAGGGGTCCAGTTAGCCAATTAAAACCCCGCATCTTGCCATGGCTAGGCACAAATTTGGTGCAGTTTAGGCCAGTTACTCATCCACTCACAGGAGTACTTCGCACACCATGTACCTTTCAGTCCCAAACTCTGAAATGGCAGCCCAACTTGACAACTCCTGATACCTTGTAAGATGTACCTTTTATTCCAGGCCTGTCTTGCCTGTGAACGTCTTTAATACTGTGCCATCCTTGCCCATAAACCGATAAACCGGGCACTTAGCTTTGCCACTTCCACGAACATCGATCGCGGCCGTTCCGTTTCCCATCTTCATGTTATTCTCTTGATTTCTCCTATCACTGTGGCTGTCCTGCGCCTTCCCTCTCCAAACGAGGAGTCTGTATTCTCTCGCTGTCTGACTGCTTTGACGGCAATCGGTGTTCAAAATAATAGCATTCGTCATACAATTGGTTCAAAATGTGTACATGAGTTGTCCGAAATATACACACGTCAATCTCACCTCCAGATTGATCGTCGCGGCCAAACGATTGGGCATATAGCCTGGCCCTGTTGTGTCCAAATCTTGACGAGCAATATCGCCTCCTAACTTCTTATTCTCTCGAAGACGACCTGAATCGGTCGGCTAGAGATCTCACCATCACAATCACGACCAACCTTTTGCTCTGGAGACATGGTCGAATCACCAATATCTACCGCGGCCAATGGCCCAACCCAACCCTTTCCCGCCCTCGATACTTCCTCTGCATCTGGAATTAGTCCCCTCTCAACGGCAGGAGCTGATGGCGCGCCAGAGATCAGCCCAGGCTCTCGACCGACCAGGGCAACCACTGATGGAGGGAGTCCAGTAGGATACGCAGCAATGGCAAACAGGCTACGAAGCGCATCTCGAACGTTCGAATCATCCAGCATACCAGTTGGCATGTGGTCTGCGACGGCTTCCATTGCATCATCCGCTCCCTCGATAATCGACATTAGGAGGGGCAGCTATGGGAGTGACGGTTGGACTGGCGATGGCCAGTTGAAGGAGAAGAGCAGGCGTGCTAGCCTCGTACGCCGTACTACCTCGAACTCGCTGGCCGCTAAGAATACCAATGGTAGCGGCCTTACTGAAGTCGCGGAGAATAAGAAACTCGAGAGCCCGATAGAGAACGTTTCCACGAGCAGGCAGTTGGATACAATCGGTGCCGAAGAGACACCAGAGAGCCAGAAACCGGTCGTACAACACAACACGGCCCCTAGTCTACCGGCTGGAGATCCTCACCCTGAACCAAACCAGGAATACAGAACTGAGCCATTCGACAACGGCTATGAGTTCCCTCCGAAGCACAGTTGGCAGACATCTACGGCTATCGGCGCAAAGGCATTCTGGAAGTTCTTCCTTACACCCCTCGGGTTCTTGGTGACAATTTACGGTCTTAATGTTATTGCATGGGGAGGCATGCTCTTTCTGTTACTGTGTAATGCAGCTCCGGCAATGTGCAAACCTACCTGCGACGATATCAACTCCCCGCGCAGAATCTGGATCGAAATCGATTCACAGATCCTCAACGCGCTGTTCTGCGTAACGGGATTCGGCTTGGTTCCATGGCGTTTTCGGGATTTCTACTACCTGATGAAATATCACATCCGAGGCGACCAGGTTGCTCTTCGCCGCCTGGCTGGCATCCACAAAGATTGGTTCAGACTGGAAGGCTCCCAAGATTTGCCTATCACGCTTGGGCCCGATAACATCGAATCTGAGATATCCGGTGTGCCTCACAGCACGGTGCCTGAGAGTGCCGTGCCATATCCCCTGAAGGCCATCCCCAGCGCGCCGTTGACAGGAAAGCGTGCACCTGCTACACCTAGGTGGAAACTCGACTTTTTCATCTGGATGTTCGTGTGGAATACGTTCCTCCAGGTTGTCCTCTCCACTTTCATGTGGAAGTTCAATAGATACCAGCGCCCCTCATGGAGTACTGGTCTTTTCGTGGCAATGGCCTGTATAGTTGCTGGCATTGGAGGCATTATGGGTTTTCTTGAGGGCAAGAAAGTCAAGTCGATTGAAGGTGTGGAAGTCAGCGACGCGGATAAGGAACGTTTAAAGAGAGATCGTGAGATGGGGGTTGTCCATTACAACAACTTGAAGGGTGAGAAGCCCAAGGAGAAGAAGGAGCATCATATCCCGTTGGTGCACGGGTTGCATAAGGGGGAAAAAGGAGATAAAGGGGATGATCTGGCGAAAGATGTTACCACTCATACCGGCACAAGCACTGGCAGCGATAAGCCTTGAGGATAATAGGGTTTAGGAGGAGTATTAGAGCGTTGACACTGTTATCACAGTATTGTATTTAGGCGTGTAATGGTTCTCGGCGGGATTAGCGGCGATGCTTATGTTCAGGATATGATACCACACGCACATATTATGTGCGTAGCTATACAAGTAACTTATTTAATTGCGAACCTCTGGGCCTCACATATATGCTTATTGTGAATAGTATAGTATTAGTAGCTAAGTGATACGAGCTACTAAAGTCGACGACGAGTAGTGCAGCTGAGCATCGAGATGCCTTACGTAAGCCACGATGCGATGGATCTGATTGTAACCTGTCACACCTATCCGGGTGCTAGCCAGCTGAATCGCCCATCCCGCCCTCAACTCCCCTCGCAACAAAGACACAAGAGTTGCCACTGGGTGCCTCAACACCATATTATAAACTTATACCAAAGCCATAGTTATCTTGCCATGTTATAGTAACGCCTATATTCACCACACTTATCTGCTGCACCCCAGTCGCCAGATCTCCTCCAAACCGTACGACCACACGACCGAGGCATCGCAGCTCCTCCAAGATGGCAGCCAAGTCCCTCATCCCGCTGCTGGTGGCGATGATGCTGATAACAGGCTGCTGCAACACCCTCTTCACCAAATACCAAGTTAGTTTTCTTATCGCCCACCAGGCAATCCCCAGTAGCTAACCAGAGAACACAGGACAACCAATGTGTCTCCAACTGCGACGACCCTAACCCCAAAAACCGCAAACACTTCGAGCAGCCGGTCATCCAGACAGCACAGATGTTCATAGGCGAGATGGGCTGCTGGCTCGTCGTGGGACTGTTCTCGCTGTACCAGCGCTTCACTGGTGAGCGTGCCGAGGACCAAGGGCCCGATTACCACGCCGTCAATGAAGATGAGGAAGACGCAAGAGATGCCGATGAAGAGAGCCTGCGGAATCCAGCTGCGAGGGTCCTTATCAAGGACTCGGAGGGCAGATTGGAACTCACAGGCTGGAAGGTCACGATGCTGGCGCTTCCGGCTACGTGTGATATCCTCGGGACAACGCTCATGAACGCTGGCTTCCTATTTGTCGTGGCGTCGGTGTATCAAATGACGAGGGGCATGTTGGTGCTTTGGGTGGGTTTATTCAGCGTAGTCTTCTTGAAGAAGCACCTATACCTGTTCCAGTGGTGTGCGCTAGCCACGGTGGTGCTGGGTGTCACTCTCGTTGGGCTAGCTGGATCGTTGCAGGCTGATGAAGTCACCAAGCCCGCGTCGGTGTTGGAGGGAGCGAAGAACGCGGCGGTTATCATGTCGAGGGTTGCATCGACGCCGGATGCTATTAGCACGATGATTGGGGTGTTCCTTATCGCTGGTGCGCAGGTCTTCACGGCGACGCAGTTTGTGCTCGAGGAGTTTATCCTGGAGAAGTATGCGCTGGAGCCGCTGAGGGTGGTGGGGTGGGAGGGCATTTTTGGGTTTACGATTACGGCTCTGGGGATGCTGGTTCTGCACTTGGCTATTGGCAGGACGCCAGAGGGACAGCTGGGGTACTTTGACGCGGTTGAGGGGTTGAGACAGGTTTTCCATAACAGGGGGATCGCTATCTCGAGTGTGATGATTATGATCAGTATTGGGTATGTCTACTCTGCTACCCCTCTTCTCAAAGGCGTAATACTAACTACTACAGTGGATTCAACTTCTTCGGCCTCTCAGTGACAAGAAACGTGAGCGCGACTTCAAGATCTACGATTGATACATGCCGCACCCTCTTCATTTGGATCGTATCCCTCAGCCTTGGATGGGAGCGCCTCGGACCAACAACGCTGCTTCAAGTAGCCGGATTCTGTCTCCTCGTCTATGGCACGTTTCTCTTCAATGGCATCGTGCAACCCCCACTGCGGCGCTGCATGGTCTCGCAGCCCATCGAGGAACTGCTGCCAGAAGAGCCAATAGAACATATCTGAGGCGGGACATGAGGCTGAGGGGCAGGTCGCGGACAAGGCGTCTGGCGCGGTGATGGGCACGGCCTATCGGCACTTACCTTACGTGATGGACATAGTGTGTGCCTCATTTCACAATTTACGAAGTTCTAGCGTTGGAGGGGTGGGTTGCCAGGGGTGCTCATCCTACTCTACCGCGCCAGCCAATAAATCCTGCTTGCCGTCCTCGGAAAGCGCAGATTGGGCTGGCGGGCGCGCGCGGGGACTTTTGTTTTTTGGGGGTGAAGCTTCGGAAACTGAGCGAGGGATGGGATGGGAGAGAGGGTTGGGTTAGTTTAGATGTCCCTTACAGTCCGTCCGTTAGCTTCGTGCCTTGTGCTGGGGTTCTTTGCACCACCAGACCTGAGATGCACCACTGGCTGCTCGTGACTTCGGATGAGGCTTATGATTAGGCTAAGAGGAGGAGCGGGAGGAGTAGCGTGACACGGTGCACCGCTGTACTGTACTATTCTGTTACCAGACCGAAGGAATGTACTGTACAGTTACAACGCCCATGTTTTTTACTGCACGTCTGGACTGGAGGGCACGCGGGGTTTTAACAGGTTTGATGGGTTAATATATATCTTGGTTTGTGCACGAGACGAGGACTGGTTGACCGAGATTTTCAGCCGCAGGTTGGTTGGGTTTGGGTTGGGATGGGGGGAGATGTGAGTGACTTAAGCCGCACTGCTGGGGGGCGCAGCGATTTCTCAGTACATGCGAGCAACGATGGATTGGGGAGGGAAGGGTGAAGGGTGAAGGGGAGATTATAGGCGAACCCATGTTTGTTGTAGCTGTAGTAGGATAATAGAGAACAGATCTCCTTCGATCATTCTTCGATCTCTTCGCCGTTTTCTTGTGGCTTGTCAACTGTCTTATGTTCAAGATCTGGTAGTTGGGGTAGTGGGTAGTACGACGGTGAGTCTTGGAGTCAAGGAGCAGTGGTGGAGGGGACCGAGGAAGCAGCTACTAGCTGCTGGTTGTATGGTAAGACGTTACTGTACGAGTAGAAAAGGGAAGGCGATCAGAGAGGGGGACAGAGAAGATCAGAGAAGATCCCATTTATTCCCATTATTCCCATTAATCCCCTCACATATATGTACGTATAATACGAATTACTACAAATTAAAGAAAAGGAAATGGTACTTTGCATATGGCTGACAGACACGGCACTTTTGGAAGTACCCACTCCCACATTTTAGTGACTTTGCTAGAGTTTTGGGTTGGGCTGGGGTTCTTCTTACTGTGTGTACCTCTCTCTTCTCTCTGCTCACCCCAGTGCTCGCATCACTTTCGCATCCCGCATCCCGCATTCCGCCTCGACTCCACTCTAAAACCATAGGAGGTACTTACTCTCTCACCACTTTTACTACGGTTGTGCAAGTACTCGGAGTGCATCGTTCCTTCCCACTACTCGAGAACCCAGAAAGCTAACTGGCACCACCCACCATCCCACCTCTACTACTGGTATACTCTAAAATGTACTGGACCGTACCACCACAAACTCGAGTCCCCCCTCCATTAAATCGCGGCACCAGCACCTTCCTAATAACTTCCCACCCTTAAAAATGCGCTTGCTCCATTTACCTCAAGCCTCCCCACCTCCCACCTCCCACCCAAGCACCCACAAGCACCACCAGCTCCCACAGCATTCATTCCTCTTTCTTCCTTCTACTCGTATACTCCCACCGGGTCCAAAATATTTAAAATAACGAAAAAAATTATAATAATAAATACTACAAAAAGAAAATAAAAACAAAGCAAATACACTCAGCCACTACTACACTACTACTACACGCTCTCTTTGTTGGTGCCACTTTACTGTTGCCCCAGTCCATCCTTCGTCTATCGTCTATCGCATCAACCCGTCGTCCCATCCCAAACCTCGTTATCCACCGCCCGCGCCTTCGCGTCTGATACCCGCTATCTCACCGACACAGCCCACCGAGTCCCCAACAGCTTCTCGAACAAATATTCCCCGTCGCATCCTCTCTCCGTCGCACCTGCGGCTGTCGCGACAACCCACACCATCGCATCCCGACGAGCTCGCACCCACACATCCCGCCATTGACCCAGTCTCGCCAGCTGGTCGCAACCTCGTCTTGGCAAACCCCGGCACAACCCACAACCACAACCACAATCTTGGACCAGGCGTGCCCTCCTGCGCGCGCAAGCCCGAGTCCCGTCGCCGCGTCTGCGCTTCAATGGCAGACCAATGACTATGGCCACCGCCGAGGCGCCCAACGCGCACATCAAGAGCGACGTCTACGATCCCGCGGACGTGGGTCTGCGAGACAGCCCGCCGCCCGCCATACAGCGGCCCAAGCTGGAGCCGACGCCCAGCCCGCCCCTCGACGGCGTCGCGTCGGAGGTGAGCTCGCCGCCGGAGAGCCCTGGTGGCGCGCTGCACAAGCAGAGGAAGAAGAAGGCGTTGAAGCCGGTTGCGAATCCGGGGGATAAGGTGCTGATTGATTCGCTGGGGGGAGGGAGGGCGAGGGAGATTGCTGAGGCGGCGGGTCAGGAGTTGATACGTTCGGCGAGTTCGGATGAGGATATGGGGGGAGTGAGTGATGGGTCTAGGGGGGGAGAGGTGCCGGTGGATGCGGGGCTGGTGCAGTCGACGGACCTGGAGGCGCTGGCTGCGGGTGCGCTTAGAGCGTTTAATGCTGGGGAAGTGCCCGCGGCGAAACCGAGCCATACAGAAGAGGTGGGAGGCCAGGTGGACGACCAGAGGCATATGTCACCGAAGATATCCACTTTAAACGGGAATCATGAGCTGCTCGCGCCGATACAAGAGTCGTCGCCGAAGGCTGAGAAGTTGGCCAACGTGACCCTGCCTTCCATTTCGTCTCAACTAGGCAACATAGATGATCTCAAGCATTTGGCAGAGGCCGCTACGGCGGTTGATACAGTCTCTACCAACGGCCACCGCGCATCGATATCCTCCCAATCTCCGCCGCAACCACCACTCTTCCGAGTCGGCGAACCACCACACCACCACGCAACAAGCCAGGCCCATACATCGCCCACGCCTATCTCCCCGCGCGAGGCCTTCCGCAACATCCCCTCGCCCATCCTCCCCAGCGGCTCCTACTACTACAACCCGCGCCGACAATCGCAGGTCTCAGACGGGCTGCCCTATGCGGGCGGAGCGGATTTCACAGGTAACGTGACCGACACACCAACCACAGATCAGTCGGGAGCGACGCCTAACGGGATCCCAGCCGGCATCGACCGCATGAGCATCGACGGCATCACGAACCCCCTCGTCGGGGGCTTCCAGTGCACGTACCCCGGGTGCACGGCGCAGCCGTTCCAGACGCAGTACTTGCTCAACTCGCACGCGAATGTGCATTCGCAGAATCGACCGCATTATTGCCCTGTCAAGGGGTGCCAGAGGAGCGAGGGCGGGAAGGGGTTTAAGCGCAAGAATGAGATGATTAGACATGGTCTTGTGCATGAGTCGCCGGGCTATGTGTGTCCGTATTGTATGGATCGCGAACACAAGTATCCGAGGCCGGATAATCTACAACGGTATGTCATACTACATCCGCGTGACGGTCACACTGGTAGCAAGATTTACTTACTGACATCCCCCTATTAGACACGTTCGCGTCCACCACGTAGACAAAGACAAAGACGACCCCCTCCTCCGCGAGGTCCTCGCCCAGCGCCCCGAGGGCCCAAGCCGAGGCCGCCGACGGCGCGGCGGAAACACTTAACTTAACGAATATTCTGTTTTTTTATCACGTTATCCTTGGGACTACCGGCGTTTACACCACCCCCGACCTTCTTGGCCCCATCAAATGTGTGGTGGGCCATGATTCGTCTTTTCACCCCCCCTTTTCCCGAAATATGGCAAAACGGGGCAGGGAAGGGGTTTTTAAGGAGTTTTGAGCTGAAATATACCAACGGCTGGGGGATACAACAACGCCACCTCTTTTTGTCGTTTCTTTTCGGCGGACCCCCAGTAGCAGCTTGTTGTTATTTGTTGCTGTTTTGGATTTTGAATTGTTTTTGAAATTGTGATGGCACGATGGGGGAAACGAACGCCCTTCATGTTGTATCTAGGATGGGATGGGCAAAGTGGGCGATTCTTCTTTATAGGTGATAATGCTATGGCATCTTATCTACCTACTTCTTTTCTATGTTCATACTTTTTTTTTGATACTCGGAACAGCGACATAGACACTACTACCTACATATCCACACACGCTTTAGTATTTAGAGATGGGGGGTCATTAAGTTCGTGATCTGTGAATATCTGGCTACGTACTGATATCTCTTGCTAACGACGGTTCTTAGCTCGGCATAGTTACTTCCCACCATCCAACCTACAATCATCCCTCACCCCTCCCCCGTC
>JPJR01001092.1:0-15750 GCA_000750675.1 Pseudogymnoascus sp. VKM F-3808 | reverse complement strand
GGAGGTGGCTGAACTGAAGCGCGGGATATGGCGCGAGGGGAGGAAGGAACTCGAGGCTGGGAGCCCGGGCGCGCAGTTCTCGGACGTGGATCTGAGTGGGGGAGAGAGGGCGAGGGGGAGTGGTGGAATCGGAGAGATGCTGAATTATGGGATCAATGCGCTCACTGGGGCGGGACAGCATGGGGCTCATGGAGCGCATGATGATGGATTGTTGGATGATGATGGAGATGATTTCGACGAGGAGGCGTGGCGGAAGGCGCAGGAGGAGGAGGGGAAGAGGAGGATTGAGAGGATCAAGGAGATTAAGAGAGGGCTAGACAAGTGGAAGGGGTGGAGGGTAGATTTGGTGGAGGTCAGGAGGGTTGGAGGGGAGAGGATGGGCGAGGTGTTTGAGGTATGAGTGAAACGATTTTATTGTAACTGGAGCTAGGGAAGGAACCTCGTCAGGCGGAACTGGCAAGGATAGGAGTGCGATTACATGTTTTCATTATGGTTATATCTAGATGTGTCAATATATGGGACTAGATATTTGTCAAATCTTCCTCTGACTATGGTTGAGAAAGTGGCTATCCGCTCTTCATTCTCTGTCTACTAGCTACTTATCATACACCGTGCATCTGTGCTGCATCTCTGTCTCGTCAATTTCCACTCTCCAAAGCAAAGGGTATCCTCCTGGTTGTCCCTTCACGCCTCCAATTAAAGTTCATTCCACCACCACCGACATACACCTTGCGCCACCCACAGCCATAGTATAGTAGTTATCCGCCATACAGCAAACTCCGCATATGCACCCAACCTCCCAAACACAAAGAGTACAAGCCTGTCCCATTCGATTCCATCCAGGACACAACAGATTGAATGGAGACTGGCGGCGCTGACAAAAATCAAACCTGAGATAAAGAAAGAGGGGAGCAATCCCGTTGTCGCGACCGTGGTATAAGAGGTCTCCTGAACAAACACAAAACGAAGTGAAAGAGGTCAAGCCATCATCACATCATCGACGCAGCTGGCATTCTGGTGGCCTGCTGCGCTTGCTGTTGAGCATGGGCCTCCATTTGCTGTTGTGCCATCGCTCCTGCCTGCTCTTGGAGTGCACGAATCTGGCGCATCATTTCTTCGCTTTGTCTCTTCATCTCTTCGCTCTGGCGCTTCAGATCCTCATTCTCAGTTTTGATCCGCTTGAGCTCCTCGCGGACCTCCTCGTCGCCCTCACGCTTGCGTTTGCCACCCTCGCCTTCAGACTCCTCAGTGCCAATAGCTTCTGCACCATCAGTGCCAGTGTGTACGCGGCGCAAGTGCTCGTTCAGGTTCTCTTGACGCGAGAAGCCCTTTCCGTGGTGACGCTTGCAGTTCATGTGAGGGCAGTTCAGCTGTTTTCGAGGACCGCCGTGTTTATGGTGGACCTCGCGTTCGTGTCGCAGAAGGCCGCCCGAGTATGTGAAGCCTGGGAGTTTCGCGCACCCGGGGACAGGGCACTTGTAGGGACGGTCGTGTTTATCCATGTGTTTTCTGGAAAAGCATATAGTCAGTATGGGGATGCAACTTGACGCAGGAAAAGGTCCACTTACGACCATTCACACTTCCTCCCAAAATCCTTAATCGCCTCATCACAACCGGGCCAGTTGCACACATATCTCCCATTATCATCCTTCATCACTGGACGATCCGGCTTTGGTACCGCTTTGGAGCGTCCGGCCTCCTCTGTTGCTGGCGCCTCATTCTTCGGATCCAACGCGGCTTGCAGTTCACTGGCCATAGTCGCGTGAAGCTGGTATTCAGCGTTCGGCGGAGGGGTAGCGTATCGGGGAGGCCCATCGGCGAGGTGTTCATGTTCGTGCTCATCGTGGGTGTAGTCGCGCTCGTTCGCGAGTTGGTGGAAGGCGCGCTGCTCAGGGAGCGCATATGGGTGCGTCTCGAGCATCTCGCCGAGCGGAGGGTAGCTAAACTGCTGCTCAGGCATGGCGGTGATGGCGGAAGGCATCTGGAAAGTTTGTACCTTATTGTTGCCTCGGGGTGTGGCGGATTCGCGGCACGATTCGTAATCTTTTGGACTTGGCTTCACGATGGATGCGGCGGCCTAACAACAATCGTGCGTGCCTTAGGCTCGCTTACGTTGGGATTTTGCAGGTTGGTGGATTGCGCGGCCGCAGCACGTGATCGGAGGAGTCGGTTGGGAGTAACCCGATTTGGCAAAACAAAGCGCTGATGAGTTGTACGGCGGCGAATTGTCATGAACAGTCCTTACTGCGGAAGGCGTTCTGACCGTTGCCGATATTGCCGTCCGACTACCTTTTGCCGTTGGTGTTGCTGTTTCTCGACTGGCTCTGAATAAAGACGCTGTAGTTGTCAGGGCGATTTGTTGCGATAATTCCGATAGCTGCTATTGTTGATGCGGATAGCGAAGGGTAGACTTGAAGTAGTCCACCAGGCCCGAGGCGTGGCACAAGTGGAACTCATAAGTTGGCGCAGCAGCGCAGCTCTATGCCTGGGGTGTTAGTCATATACTATATATATAACAGCCACTGGACTTGATGAGGACGAAAGAAGACATTGTGCCGACGACCACTTTAGGCACGCCGCCGGTATGACAATGCCGGTAATATCAACAACTGTATGGAAAGGACTCACGATAGATACTTACGAAGCCATTGATCGGGAAAGTATTCCAGAGCAAGAGCAGAGCTAAAGTGCCATTTCCAGGCATCTTCACTCGCAGGTCGATCAGCTCAACTGGAGCTCCTTTGAGGGAATCTCACTGTTGATAGCTCGTGACGCTTCACCATGCACCATGCGGTGTTGTTAACCAACCACAGGGTATAAAGTTCAGGCTCCAGTTGGTTTATGGTAGCTGCCTAGAGTGGACTCATCAGCGCACACTTGCGACCAGCCAGCATCACAGCACGTCGTCTGGTGTTGGCGACGGCGGCCTTTTTCTGCCTGCATTGCTATCGATGCCTTCACAAAGAACAGTGAAGCGACAATGCGATCGGGAAGAGAGGTTTCCATGTGTTTGGTCACAGCGGTGTTCCTGGTGGCAGGATTTTTTTGCGATGAGGTCTACAGTTGACGTTGGAATTAATTCAATGCCTGATCGCAGCCTCAGGTGGTTGTGATGGTCTGCATGAAGTGAATCCTCACTACTCAGGCACTCACTGTTGACCATCAGCATGACTAGACTCACAGCTGCATCCTTTACTCTCCCTACGTAGGACTTGGGATAAGACTCTAATGACTAGAGATTCTGTGATATTGGAGGCAATGCAACGACGACTATACCAACATCTCATTTATGAGACAATGGCAGGGTTGCTGTACGCAGACTCATAGTTGCGACAGCTGAGGACTGAATCTATACAAACTGCTCGTCTGTCTGCACTCTATATGCCGCACTCTTTACTACAGATTTATTTGTTGCAGAAGGGCCTCTGGAAGTGTCTCAGCAGCTCTAATATTACTTCTCTCCTTTTCTCCGGCTTCCCTTGAAGTGAGACCCTTCAAATGATGGAGAGGTACCATGCCAAATCCCGTGACCCACCAAGGCTGGACCTGATAGTTTCTTATCGCGATAAGAAAATGGGGTTTGTATCTCAGCGGGGAAAAGAAATGCGGCTGTGATATTGTATTTGCACGCAGCTGTAGTACAACATACTTACCAGTTTAACAGCCATATACGAACTCACTGTGCAGGTTA
The DNA here is from genome assembly GCA_000750675.1 of Pseudogymnoascus sp. VKM F-3808. Taxonomy (NCBI): domain Eukaryota; kingdom Fungi; phylum Ascomycota; class Leotiomycetes; order Thelebolales; family Thelebolaceae; genus Pseudogymnoascus; species Pseudogymnoascus sp. VKM F-3808. Next base: position 12,059 of record JPJR01001092.1, on the reverse strand, counting down.
AAGGTCCTTTACGAGGCTGATAACTTCGGTTTCTGTGGGCTAGGCGTCGACACACGCCACTTCGCTGCACAACACCACATATCACCTCAGCAGCCTCGTTCCAATCCTGCCTCCTCCAACCAACAACGTATACCAGACCAACACCTCTCCTCACAATGGTCCAAAACAAAGTCAAAGATACTCGCCGCCCCGGTATGCCCGGCTGGTTTGGCCCTGGTAAAACACCAAAAACCGTCCGTCGCCAAACCAACCTCCCAAAACAAGCCGGCCTCCCTCCCCACCATTCTCCCATCCGTCTCGAACTACAGCAACTCCTCCTCAATGTCTTCCGCGATACCTACGCTCCGCTCCTTATCTCAGACGATCTCAGCCCGACGCTGCAGGAAATCAAGGCCGCCTTGTTCGAGCGAGACTTCGCGCGTGCGTTTGGCGTTCAGAAATACCTTGAGGTGTATGCAGCAAGATGGAGCCCAAGTCGAGCGCTATGCTATGCGTCTGTTCTCATAGAGCTACGTGAGCACCTCGATAAATTTGACATGTTTGCACGCGGAACGAAACGCAAGGCAAGCTCTCAAGAAGGGGGAGACAAGGATCCAGAGAGCACCACGGCACCAGCGACGAGAATCGTCTCTCTCGGCGGCGGTGCGGCGGAAGTCGTTGCTGTCGGAGGCGCACTGCGATATCTCCTAAACGGCCTAAGGCCCTCGGCCTCCGAGTCCTCTTCGTCGCCAGCCGACACGGAATCTACCCCCGACCCCACGGAGGAAGAAGCAGCAGTGCCTCTCCTCTGCGACCTCCACCTCGTCGACACCGCCGACTGGGCTCCCACGGCCACCAAATTAACCACCTCCCTCACCTCCCCACCTACTCTTTCACCTCATGCCTCCGCACGCGCCCGCGCAGCCGCTAAGGCCCTCATCCCAACCACCATCATCAACACAACCTTCCACCAGCACGACGCCCTCGATCTAACCCCCACCCAGATCGCTGACATCGTCACCCCCGAACCTTGTATTGTAACCCTCTTCTTTACGCTGAATGAGCTTTTCACAGCTTCAACTGCGCGCACTACAGCGTTGTTGCTCTCGCTTTCAGCCGTTGCGCCTGGGTCCGTGATCATCGTCATCGACTCCCCTGGCTCTTACTCCGAGGCTGCCGTCGGCGTGGAGGGCACGGAAAAGAGAAAGTACCCCATGGCGTGGTTATTGGACCACGCGCTTCTTTCGCAAAAGATTGTCGGGGAAGAGGGTGGTGAAGGGAATGCACAATGGGCAAAGTTGCTAGGAGATGAGGCAAGGTGGTTTAGGTTGAGCGAGAAGCTGAAGTACCCTATTCAGTTGGAAGATATGAGGTTCCAGGTGCATGTGTACAGGAGGTTATAGGCGGAAGGGATGCTCGTTGGATATATACAGGCTCAGAGGTGACGTGGGAGGTCTTCGCGCACCAGTGAGATTTGGCGGGAAGAATTCCTAGCCATATGCTTCAGCCGCTGAGGTTTGAACTCTTGGCACGCAATGTTTATAGACGAGCACCAGGCTCCACAAGACATGCCAAGTCGAGGAGAAAATGGCATCTATGATCCTGCCCCCTATTATACAGGATATTTTGCCTCTATATTACGCACAAGACATCATCCGTGCTACTTTTCCCTTTATCACGCCCAAACCAATCTCTTAACCCTCCACCCAATTAGATCCAGTAAACCAGTTGCTTTCTTAGCTTCTCCAACACCAACTATGTCTCCCTTCTCCACACGCCCCTCAATTCCAACCACTCGCCCTATCTCTTCCGCAACACTCCGAATCAACTCCTCCTCGCTCACTGGTGCCGCCGACGTCGCTCCGTCTCCAACAGCGGCTGTCCGCGCCTGGAGAGCTTTTAGCGCAATTATCCGTTCCTCGCCTGATTTTTTCCCTCTTTCCTCAACTGGATGTCCTTTGGCGTTTGCATCGTCAACCGGAGCTTGGCCATCTAGTATCTCTCTCGATGGCACTGTAGACAACGATCGCGTATTCACGCGCGTGATATCATCAGCTCCGGCACGATATCTCACCACCATCCCAACATTCTTCTTCTCATCGCACTGTGCTCTGGTCAGCGTGGCCGTGATATACGGTCCCCACTTCACCCCCGTCACATGTCTCAGGTCCACCCGCTCAAAGCTCTCGACTTTCTCCATATTCCAGTCGAAGCGACATGCGTAGAGTGCAGCATCCGTTAGCAGGAGCACGCTCTCTTCCATATGTCCCTTGACCGAGTTTGCCTCGTGCGGCGTGAGGAATGCCCAGCCGCCGAGAAGTTCCTCCGTGGTGTCCGCAACGACAAGTTTGTGGGAAATCTCGATGCCGCGCTGGCGGGTGCGGGAGAGGGAGACAGAGGGATCCGCGGTCATGAGGTTTGTGCTGAAGTCTTCGAAGATTAGGGCAGAGACGCTGCCGACGAGGAAGTCGATTGTGGCTTGGGAGAAGTAGTCGTTCACGATTCTGGGTGTGTCAGCATGATTGTATAGGATCTGGGGGTCAACATGGATGCGTACCCGCTATAAAATCGGGAGATGGAGAGGCCCATGTCAGTTAAAGCCCCTCTGTAGTCTCTCTTCCGAGTCCGCGTGTAGTCCCCCTTCATCGCAGCTGTGCTCGCATACTGCTTGCTCACCGCATCGCCGTTATCTGCCCACAGCACATTAAACCAATGTGTTGTCTGATCTAGCTGAGCGCTCATATCGAAACCTTCAGCTTTAAGTTGCTGTTCGAGAATTTGTCGCGCAACTGCGCTTTGCACTATGTTCGTACGGTCCAGGCAATCCATGCAATTTGTTCTCAGAACGCCGTTCTGTCTTGTTGTGTTGCCCTCACGAGATACAGTATAACCGAATGCTTCCAAGGAAGGGGAGAGTGAATCTAGTAGGAGCGAGACATTCTCAAACTTCATGCCACGGCATACAGAGTGGAAGTCAAACCACTCAAATAGAGGCTTCTGTCCGTTAACTCCCCCTTCTTCATTAAGTCGTTTCGCGTATTTCTCGTACGCATTTCCAACAATAGCTTCATTGTCATGTTTCTCTACCAAGTTCGTAATCGCTACGGCACCATATCTCTCTGTTATAATCTCAAAGTGCTTCTTGAAGGCCGCAAAGTTAGTAGCCTCAGAGTTCTGCATCTGAGGCACTGGTTTGAACGAGTACGGCGATTGAGAGAAGAAGACGGGGATACTGCCGCGGACTTGCACAAATGAATATATAGGTGCTGTGTCCCATGTCGGCGTTGAGAGGATCTGTTCGGTTTCAACACTATTGGCGCAGTGGCCGTCCTCATCGATTCCGCGGCGGAGATAGCGCAACCCCGCGCGTTTAACACTGCGCCTCGATATGAGTGTGAGCAGATACGTGCCCGTAGGTTCAAAAGCTAGAGCTCGGGGATCATGACCCGACGTGGGGGATAAATCCGACGGGTTCTCACCAGGAACATCATCATAGTCGCTTTCCTCATATTTTGGTGTTGTTGGACGGTCTGTCGTTGGGCGGGCAGTCCTCTCTTCATTTGGATGCATATCTCTCAGCTCAAGGAACTCTCCGCTCTCCTCTGGACGTTTTGCAACGGGGTATCTCTCAATTGAGAAAGATCTTTGTCCCACAAATCCCTGCATCAGCGGTAGGACGAGAGGATATTGTCCTGCATCGATAAATGGCTGTATGACGTTGCGATTCCAGAAGAACAATGGGTCAACCTTTTTGTGAAGAGGTAGATCTGACCCATTCTCTGACCTTGCATTGCTTACGCTCCTTGTGATATCATAATCGTAAGCAAAGTAAAAGCTCCTTGACGACCCAAACAACAAGCTCGTCGTCCTCAGCAACTTGGGCAACAGAGCCGCGACATGCTCATCGGTAAGTCCATTCTCTTCTCCATCCTTATCCGCCGCTTTCGCTTCGCCCTCATTGTCCGCCGCAGATATTACGGGGGTTGTCGGCGTGGTAGTTGCCTGCGCATCACTCTCGGCATCCACGCCAGCGCTGCTCAACCCAACCCCCGCCATTTTCCTATCTGGCGCCCACCCATTCCTGTTGAACCAATTCCGCGCAAACCGGCCGTAGCCGCCTTTCTTTGCAAAGACATCGTTCACCACGCTGGTAGCGCGTTTATGTAACCTCCTTTCAGGTGGGGGAGTTATGGTAGATATCTCCTCGTCTTCGACATCGTCGCTGCCAAGACCTGAAAGGACTGCTTCGTCATCGCTGTTGTCACCTTCGTCTTCTTGCTCGGATGTTGTATTTCTTGTCAGCGACGCGTGTGTGCTTGTGACGGAAGCTTCAGCGTCCTTTTGTGAGGCAAGAGGCGTGAGCGCAACATCAGTTACGACGTAGACGGGGTGGTTGTGCACTTGAGCGACTTGTTCGCGACGCGTTATGGAAACAAGGTATGATGTTTGAGCGACTGTGAGGAGGCCTGGTGAGAATACGTCAACATGTGTTTCTTATATAACTTTCATTGGGGTTCAGATATATACCGACTATGCCAAAGGCCTCGAAACTTTTCCCATCGCCATTGCTGTCATTGTTGGCACTGGACAGAACAGGTCCTACAGCAGAATTCTTGTATGATATTCTGACCGGCGGTGTTGGTCTTTGGCCCTTGGAGGCTAATGGCTGTAATACCAGCCCATCTTTCCTAGCAGTGATCGTAACCTTGCGCGCAATGCTGGGCATGGTCGTCTATATTTCTAGCTGCCCCTCGTCCAGGCGGGGTACATGCGGTAATCGCTCGGTATCCAGGGCGATAAAGAGAGTTTAAATCCACAGCATATATCAAAAATCTACAAGTACGCATAGCAACGCGCCACGATAAGTAAATCGCAGATGTGGGCAAAGAATTGTCTCAATTTCACGGCGCGGTGAAGGAGGATATCACCAAGGTATCGGAAGCCAGTATATGTCTGGACTGGCGCTTATCAAGTTCCTCGGATGGCCGCTGATCTCTGTCCACGTGCGATAAGGTCTGGGAAACAGACTCCCATGACTTCGACGACTAACCCACGGGGTCATTTTGAAAATAGAATGATGGTTATGTCTTGTATACTGCTATTGAATACTTGTTGGATTAATATATACTAATATAAGATATAAGGTGGGAGCTAGCATTTTTATTTGAATAAACATTTATTTTGTAAGTGATACTAATTATTCTTGGCTCTCATAACGATTACACTTTCACCGGCTGCCTTGGATTTCATAGAGGTCTTCACTTCTTTCTGGGCCCTAATTCTGTGTCATCTGTCACGGCCTATTCTCCAATCCTAGTATATCCAGCCAACTGGTGCAGAGAACCTCCCAACTCTTTAGTATCAGATAAAAGTGGAAAGTCCCAACTTTCATACCTCTCCCACATCTGCCTGGTCCTTGGAGAGGCCGGGTCACCATATAGATTCCTAAACACGGCACAAGTTAGATATGAACTACAGTATTCGAAGTGGGCTAAGTACCCGCGTGGGTTCCAGATCCTCTCGTCATTCTTGAGGTGGATAAAAGCGAGTGGCCGTGCGAGACCTGCAATAATCTGCTTGACTGGCGCCTTGGGAAAAGGTGAGAAGACCACAGACTCGTCGTCTACTTCGGCAAAGCCTCCTGCCCCAAATCCTCCTACAACTTCAAATCCGATATCTTTTATTATATCCTTCGTCTCATCACAGTAGCCTGGGTCTTGGGTGAGTAATCTTACCCCTCCTTCGCCGGGTTTGGCGTAAGAACGGATGATATTCGCCATCGTCAATGCAATAGCATGATGCACTAAAGCCCCATCTATCATACTCGTGTCTAACTCTTGTTCATCTTCTGGTAGAGCCTCGTTCTGTATGCTCCACCAATCAGGAGGTTTGGAATTTAAATCACCTAATGCAAAGCACACAAGCTTTGTTACCCTCTTTGCATTTCCATCTCTCTCTAGAATCTTTCGAAATTGCGATGTAAAGGCCTTGCAAGTCATACTTGCTTCCCATTGCTGTTGCTTGGTGTTAAACAGTGACCGCACATTCTCAACCGGCCCCTCAAAGTTACGTGATGACTCGTTGACCCAGTCTACAAGATAGGTGCAGAGGTACGTCTCGGGTGGGCCTTGGGGTGTTGTTCTGACATGGTGCCAATACTCTTCAAACTTTACGTATGGTCTCCTAGAGATAATGAGTATATGATTTTAATCCATCGACCAAGAGTGAGACAAAAGCTGTTCCTACCAGAGTGGCTTTAGTACCCCAAAATTCGGATTCTTGATGTAGACAACACGCCCATCAAAGCAACGAACCGTGAACTTTTCCATGGCAAACGATTCTTCAAGTTGCTTTTCAATATCAATAAGATCTTCTCTTCTCCATAGCTTAACACCCGATTCATAGAGGTCTGCTGCGTGCTGGCTGCTGAGTCTCCAGGGCGAGCACCCATAATCAAGCCATGGTTCTGAGACCTGGCCTTGTTCATCGTTTGGAGGCGCTGTCATGTTCTAGAGCTTATACGGCTTGTCGCCAAACATAATAGATTATAAATATTGGCAATCATATACACAAGCAAGAATATGAAATAGTCATGAGTCAGATTTTCCAGGTCCCTTCATTAGGGAAGGTTGCATGCAATGCATCCTGCTGGCTATTTACTACAGGAACTAAGGTGTGAAGGTCGGGCACGACGAAATATAAGCATGTGCTAGGTTATGTTCCCATATTACAATACATAGCGATGCGTTCCTGTATTATTTTTCACTTTTTATATTCATTCACAATACTTTAAGTGTAACCTGAGTATCAAATGCCGTTAGTATTTAGCATATATACTCCTCTTCCTATGTGCATCTCAGTCCTCGGCCATATTAGAACCGCAATTATGTGTACGTCGAGTATCCACATGTCGACTGCCATCCCGTTCCTCAACCGAGATTTCCTAATTAAATACACCCATATACAAGCAACTCCAGGCCGTTATTATCCGCGGAGCAAGTATGACGCCGCATACATGACAGCAATGCTACCTTCCCCAACCTTTCCTGGTTGCTATGTGCTGTTATATATGCATGACAGCTTTTCCGCCATGCCCCCCTGAACACCGGTTGCGCAAACACAACATGACCAGCCCTCCGTAACCGGTATCCCGAGTGTTTTCTGCGCCGTAGACGAATGACAAAAGAAAATAGTCGCTGAGCGCGCTAAGATGTGTAAATGAGAAGACCCTAAGATATTGGTAGTGGGTTCGAAGATTAAAAAATTATAAGTAGGCCCTTTACTGCCCGTTTGTGATGGGTTCCATTGGCAGACGAGGTGAAATGTGCCGATTGGTTCGAGACTCTTGCGACACAGGTCGACTATCAGAGGACTTGCGATACAGTTTCGAATTTGAAAGATGATTGGTGGCAATAGGGGCGGTATCTGACGAAGGTCGGTCGGTCTTTTCAGCTACTGCATTCTTATCGCCATTCGTAGTCGGGCCATCAGAAGTCGGACTGTTCTGTGGCGACAGTCCCGGTTCCGGTTCCTCAAGGATAGTCCCGAACTTCTTGAGAACTTGCTTGAGGGCAGGGCGTCGAATGGGCTTGCTGAGGAACATATCCATTCCCGAGTCCATGCATTCCTGGACGTTACTCTCTTCAGAAAATGCGGTCAATGCGACAATTGGTGCAGAATAACCCATTTGGCGAATCAGCCGAGTACTCTGTAAACCATCAAGGTTCGGCATCTAAACTTGTTAGCAAGTGGCATTTAGTACAAATGGAGTCTGGAATCGTACCTGGATATCCATAAAGATGAGATTGAACTCAAGCCCTTCTTCCATGCTGGCTTTCACCTTCTCATATGCTTCCTGGCCATCCTTGGCCACAGTCACATCATAAATATCTTCGAGCTTTAGCATGCTGTATGATGTCAGTGGTGATATCTCATGATGGAAATCCAGGTCTACATACCGAAGGACGACTTCCTGGTTCACCAGGTTATCCTCGGCAACTAATACTCGAATTTTACCCGATCCGGGCTTGGTTGCGACGCGGTTTAGGATAGCGAGCTGATCATCTGTCGCTCCGTCCCCAGAAGCTGCCGACGCGAAGAACGGTTGACTCAGCCCAACCAGTCTAGGCTGGATATCTTTTTCAACCACTGTAGCTTGACTACTGCTGTTGTTTGTGATACTTTGTGCCTGCATCTCAAGCGATAACCTTGCCATTCTGGAATCTTCGCGAGAAGCCACACTTGGCGTCCGAGATCCCCCGGCGGTGGTCGAGCTTGCTGTGCTAGATGTTCGCTCTCCAACAAACTTTAGAGGAATCTTCATATTGAATATGGTGCCTTGGCCCTCTCCAGTGTTTTCCAGAGTGATGGTGCCACCCATTAATCCAGCGAGCTGATGGCAAATGCTGAGCCCTAGGCCAGTGCCGCCATACTTTCTGCTTAGACCCAAGTCGCCTTGGACAAATGGCTCAAAGACGCGATCTTGGATGCTCGCGGGAATTCCTGGGCCTGTATCTTCAACCTCGAACTCGAACATGAGCGTTTTGCTGTTTGCTGGGGGGGGTGTAGGCGACCGTTCGCGAACATGGATGTGGCTTAAAGCCGCCTTTGGATCCATAGGGTTGATGACTAGAGCAGTGCCGATAGGTTTGCTCGGACTAGACGGCAGTCTGGACGTGGTAGACGCGTTTGATCCCGAACCAGAACCAACGCGGTGCCGTTGCCTTGACGAGCGTTGCACCGAACCTTGTTTCGAGGTCAGTGAGCCTTTTCTACTCACATTGGTTTCTGTGTCCTTCTCGCTTATACACCTGATCCTTACTATGACCTTGCCACCAGCCGGAGTGAACTTCAAGCTGTTGCTGACTAGATTGATAAGCACTTGGAGTATTCGGTGCTGGTCCCCCCATAGCCTCATATCCTTCAATCTGCCAGTTCCATTTGGACCTACGGCAGGAAGAGCCTTCTTCGGCCGTGGCAGCCCCTGTTTGGAAGCGAGTTCATCCTGTTCGGCACCAATAAAGTGCACAGCAAATTTGATATTTGCCTCCTTGACTTGCTTATCGAAAATGGTCACGACCTGGGATTTTATATCGGAAAGAACGAACTCCTTCTCTTCAATAGTGATCGACTGGCCGATTTGATTTTTGCTGAATGTCAATAGATCGTTGAGCAGATGTAGCAAAAGGTCTCCCGACTTGTAAACGACCTGTAGAGACCGCTTGATGCTGGGCAAGTCGTCCTCTCCCATACAGACGGCGCACATGCCGAGAATTCCATTCAGCGGCGTTTTCAACTCATGAGATATATTTGCAATGAAGAGCGTTTTGCTTTCATTTGCTGCTTCCGCCGCCTTTTTACTTATCTCCAATTCCCTAGTTCGTTCGGCGACTCTATCTTCAAGCCTCGTATACTGAGTCATCAATTCATCAGACATCTCGTTGAAGGTGCGGGTTAGCTCCGTCAACTCGTCAGTAATGAAATGCCTTGGGTCGAGCACTTTTCCCGGGACTTTGAACTCTCTGCGACGTTCTTCCTCCGTCTTTTCTTCCTTTGATTTTCGGTGTCTTCCTTGTACAAGGCGCCTCATACGTACTACAAATCCCTTGCCACGTTTCGATCCCTTGCTAGACGATTGAGTATTCGCTGTTTCCTCATCGCCCAGGTGCTCTTCGCCATCGATAGATATCTCCGACCCCATGCTATTCCGTGGTGTATACCCAGGAGGCTGAACCGATTTCTCAGTGGCCTCTTTCAGCCTTGTAATCGGCAAAACGCTGTAATGAGCCGTTGGAACAACAACAATTAAAATGAGGGCAATAGTTCCAAAGATGCAACCAAGGAGTATATTGCGTAATTTCGAAACAGGTGCGAATGCTTCGGCCTTTGACTCCTCCACGATCAGCACCCAATCCACTACATTACTTTTGGGTCGCGCGTAGCCAACAGCAACCTCGACTCCTTGCTCATTTACAGTCTTTAACTCGCTGCCAGCATTGTTGATTTGCGAGTTGTTCCTGCTGAACACCTCAAGGGCAACTGGGTACTTGTTTAAACGAAACACGTCGTTGTAATTCGTAGGGGAGTTATGCAGAGTGTGTCGATCGGTCTGATTCTGGTTTGGTACGGCTGGGAATATAAAGTGCATCGGTTCTTCGCCTAGAGTGGTCCTGTTTGGAGTATGGCCCTCAGTGACCGGTCGCGCCATTGGAGAGAATTTGTTTGTGGTTTCCGCCGGGCCCAAAAGCAGAACCATCCCAGTATTATCCAAGCCCTCTCTCGAACTTTGAACACTGAACAGTCGAGTAGATTCGGCCACCACAGTCATGTACCCCAGAATTTCAGTTTTTGATGTGCCGTTGAAAATCGGCAACGTCATAGACACCAAGGAAAATGTTTCGTTGACTTGGTAAGGGCCTAGTAGCAAAACACTTGAAGCATCTAACTTGTATTTTGTAAACGCCCAGACGGTATCAGACACCTTGCCGTCTCTTGTCGTGGTAGAGTATGTGACATTCGGATACAGTGAACTAGGGAATCCAGTGGGTCCTTCTGGGGACTTGTCGCCAAGTTTGATGTGCTGCAGCATGTGTTAGCTATCTATCATATAGGTTGGAGGCAAGCAGTCCTCACTGTGCCATTTGGATATTGCATCGGAAGTTGGATATCCGCGGCGCCAACGGCCGTCACGTTTAGCAATCCATGGGGGTCCCCAGTCCCGTCTTTTGAGAATATCTTGACCTGGACTAACTGCGAGTAGCCGGTGCTAGCAAGACCCGACTGAAGGTCTTCTTCCGCCTTAACCCAGTTGAAGTCGAAATCAGCGCTTTGATTGTAAAAGTTCCGTAGTGCCGTTTGTAACAATAACCGAGTCACAATAGTCCTGCAGGTTGATTCAACGAGTTGTAAGTTGGCGGCTACTTGCGCAGCCTTGAGAGATGCAGTCAAGGACAAGCTTTGTGATCTGAGGCATATCAGTATTGCTCGCAACTGGCAATGGGTTCGGTTGGCTTACTTGATACTGACAACGAAGTTGTAGTTATTTATCCACTGTTCGCACTGTCAGAACATGCGTCTTACGCGGACCCAGTCCAAGCAGAACTCACTGTTGAAATGGACACAGCTGCTAATGCCAAGAAAGCTGTAAGAAGAACCAGCAGCGCAAGCTGCATGCGAATGGGTATGCGCATGGCTTGCTACTCGGAATTCCTTTGTTTGTGCCGTGGGCTTCGAGATTTGACAAAATGGCACCCGGGGGTCTTCACCCTCCTCCCCTCCCCTTCCTCCTCCAAGCGGCAGCTACTCAATATCGATACTGGGCCAGTGTGGGATGATAGCTGCAGCGGCAGGTAAAGGCTGCTATAAGATCATGTCGCTGATTTTTCCCAGCAACGACGACAGCGACGACGGCGTCGAGCTGCGTTCGTGGAGAACCCTCGGCTGGCTTTCGAGACGCGTCGGTGGGCGATATGGCGACTCAGTTGATGAATATGCGTCAGCGAAGTGGTGAGAGAGTGGACGAGCGAGGCTCCGAATTCATCTGGCGCATTGGAGATGAAGCTGAAGTCGGTCGGTCGACGGAGACACGGCAGGGATACGAGGCTCAACGCTGAAGGCTGGACCCTCTGCGGCACGGAGAAAGCCGTCGGGAGGGGAATTTTGGCTAGTCCAGGGTCTAGCGCGGTCTGAAGAATCGTCTGAAGAATAAGATCACGTGCTATTATCAGTTTCTAGTCACATGATACTCTTTACGATTGATAAGCTGTTGAAACGATTAAATTCGCTCAAACAACCCAATAAAGTTTGGCTCAGGCTGGCTGGCTGTGGCTTTTGGCCAAGAACGGAAGACAGGAAGCCGATATGTACATAATTCCAAAAGCAGGCATTTATGGAAGCTATGACACCACGAAACACAGACTCTGAAGTCAGGCATCAACATTTGGGCTACTAGCGCCGGAAAAACTAGCGAAAAGCAGCACTGGTTTATAATGCACAACAAGCCACTTCCCTACAACAATTCCAACATCTTTGATGGTCTAACGGTCATGATTTCCGCTTGTCATTCGACAAAGCGCGGGAGA
>JPJR01001090.1:0-12731 GCA_000750675.1 Pseudogymnoascus sp. VKM F-3808 | reverse complement strand
GGAGGGGAGGGTGATGTCTTCGATTGATGGTGAGGCCGGGGTAGGCGCTGAGCGGGGCATGGGTCGTCGGGGGGTGGGTGGTATGGATTCGCCCTTGAATTGGAGTTTAGCATCTTTCTGGTCAGGAAACTTTGTGGAATATGTTCTCGTGGATTTCATGTAGGAAGGGGTCCGGGCGGACGCTTGTGCGCGGGGCGGCTCTGGCGGGGTAAGTGGCCTGGCAAGCTCTTGACTTTTGGGACTGCCGGCGCGGCTACTGAGCCGTGGGAGGATGGGGTAGAATCTTTTCTCGAGGAGAGGGGAATGGGAGGCACGGGGAAATGAACCGGGGATATGAAAGGGGGTATGTACTCTCATCGGCGTCGCTGCGCGTGAGGTGGCTCGGCTGGCGCCAGATTGGTCGCCGTAGATGATGTCTAGGAAGCCTTGTGAGGAAAGGACCTGTGCTTCCGAAGGGTCTGAGGCGGCCACGGAGTTGTGGAGGGAGTATGTCGTGTTGGGGTCGAGAATGTTATTCGAGATGGAGCGGAAGAGGAGATCAAGCGCAAGTTGTGTAAGACCGCGTTGACTGCGGGATCCCAGGATCGTATGGCTCTTCTTGATATCAGTATTGTTCACGAGTATATTTCAGGGCTCACTGTCTCACCTTTCCTGACCCCGTCACCCCGAGAGTGGCCAGCAGCCCATCTCTCCCATCTCCGCCGTTTGCGGCAAGGACGCCCTCAACGAGGGGTATCACACCCGTTCCATGAAAAATATCCAACTGCGACGCTTCTTCTTCAAACACCTCTGTGAACGCAAATTTTTCGACCGCCCTTCTCCTGTTATCATTCGGTGGGTTGAGCGTGATATGCGTCGGGGCACCTTCGTCCGATTCTTCGACTGTGACGAACCGCTCTTGAGTGGTTAAAGTTGGGTAGAGCGAGTTTGGCACTGGCGGCGGCCGTAAGCGCAGGTACACTTGGAAAAGCGCCGATTGAGGTTTTGCAGGAGGCTCCATAACGAAAGTCGTGGTTCGGGGAGGAGGTGCGTATGTAGTTTGTTCCAACGACGTGTTCGCGATTTGGCACTTTGTGTCAGTCCGATGGTCAAGTCAACATTTGTTGTGGTTGACGCGGCAACCACATTTCTCAGCGCTTATCGCAGCCACAATCGCAATCAACAACCAAGCTTCGATTTACAGTTTCAGTTAGCATTTCTGAGTTTAAGGTTGTTAAGATACATCGTCGTCAATTAAGCAGGGTCAGGGTTCTCATTGTGTAAAATACGCCATTCAATTTTCCGAATCATAAGTTAAACCTAACGTTACCATCCCCATCCTCCTGATAAATTCCTATAATATTTATTTCCTCCACACACTCTTCCCCGTGCTCACCAAGGAGAAAATCCCACCTGCAAAAGCAGAGTGATATAAAACCAACGGTTCACAACACATCACTCTCCATTCATAGCTCCTCCTGAACTCTGTGCTTCGCCTTCTCCTTCTCCTCATACGCGCGATCCTTAGCGTACGTTCCAGCCTCCTTAGCCCTGTTCTGGCCCTTCGTGCCCTCGTACTGCGCAGCGTTGATGCCATTCTGCACACCAACGACAACCTGGTTGTAGGCCCAGTCGAATGTCTCCTTCAGCTTTGCCAAGAGCGTGCCCTGTGGGGTAGTGGTACCGTGGCGGAACCAGTTGGCCTGATTGCGTGCCCATGCGCGGAGCTCGTTGGTGGTGCTGCCTTGTGGAACAGGGACGCCAAAGGTGTCGAGGTATGCCTTGAGCTCGGAGTCGGACCAGGTGTCGAAGGTGCTGGTCTTGGCGGAGTCGGTGGCGGCGGCCAGGTAGGAGGTTACGGTCGCGAAGGATGCGCCAGAGGCAGCAGAGGCGGACGAGTAGTAGGCCTGGGCGGCGGCGACGAGGTCGTCACGGGTGGCACCGGCCTTGTTGGCTGCCTTCTTCGCCTGCTTGTCGCCGGTGGAGCTCAACCACTTCCTAATTAATGCATTAGCAACTTATCCTTTCAATTGAGGTAAAATATACTTACTTGAGGTTGTCATAGGTCCAGGTATCGTAAGTCCAGGCGTTGTATCCAGTGGAAGCCTTGTGGGAGTGCTTGCGAACAGCTGCAACGAGATCATCCTTCCTGCCGTTCTGGGGAACTGGAACTCCACGAGCGTCCAGGTACGCCTTGAGGCGAGTCTCGCTCCATCCAGCAATAGCGGCGTCGAAAGCCTCTTGGGCCTTCAGCTGCGCATCATCAGTAGCTCTCGCCCACTGGTTGTTGGCCTTGGAAGTAGCAGCGCCGTAGCCCGAAGCAGCGGTCGCGGAAAGGGTGTCATCCAGGAGTTTGGCGCGGTGCTTGCGGAGGATGGCCAGGAGCTCAGCGTGCTTGGAACCTTGGGGCACCTTCACACCGTTCTTGTCTGCCCACTCCTTGATCTTGCTGTCGTCCCAGGTTGCGATGATGGAGTCGCTGATGGAATCAGCAGCCTTCTGGGCTTGTTTCTGGGCCTCGGTCATAGATGATTGGGCCTTCAGGGTAGCAAGACGCGAGTTGCGGCGGACAGAGGCAATGAGCTTGTCGCGGGTTTGTGGCTGTGGTGCTGGGATACCGTGGGTATCAAGCCATTCCTTGAGATCAGACTCGGTCCAGGTCTCGTACAGCCAGTTACCAGGGTAAGAAATGCTCTCGCCAGCCTTCTTGGCGACAGTGTCGTAGTCGTAGCGGATCTTCTGGAGAAGCTGATCACGCTTGCGTGGCTGGGGAACTGGGATGCCGTGCTTGTCGGCAAAGACCTTCAGTTGAGAATCGGACCAGCTGTAGGAAGTTAGTATTGAAGGATTAAGTTCCATGTGGGCTCCAAACATACCTATCAAAGATCCAGTCCTTGACGCTGGAAAAGGCATCTTCAGCCTTGTCCTCGGTCTCATACCAATAGCTCCTGACGGTCTCAAGCAAGGAGTCCTTGTTGGCGCCCGCGGCGTCAGCAGCTTCCTGGCTCCTCTCGCTCAGATATGCCTTCAGCTGGGTGGTATCCCAGTCGCTGTATGGCGACACAATCTTCGAGTTCCAGTTCTCCTGCACCAGCTTCTCGAGATCGGCGCGATCAGCTGGAGAGGGATGGGGGATGTCATGGTCCGAGAGCCATCTCTCAAGCTCCGTCTCGTGCCATTTATTGTAGACTATTGAACCCGTTAGCAATCTGAATTCAGCGCTGTAATGCTTGCGTCGTGGTTGATATTGTTGGCGTTGTGGAAAATCGATGACGACACACGAAAATCGGCATCGCGCCCACAAACAGCTATGTGATAGCTCCGAAGAGCGATGCCTTCATATTCGAGAGCTCACAGAATGAAGGATATATGCCTTTTGAAGCAAAGAAGGGTCAGGTTGAACTTACTGGACTTGCTAAACCAATTACTAGCAACTACACCTTGGCCCACGAGGCCCAAGGTCAGAAGCTGTGCAAAGAGCTTCATGATCTCTTTTCTCGGTAATAATATAGCTCTCTCGTCAACCTCTCAGTCTTTCTCTCAATCAAATGTTTGAAAATTAAAAGAAAAACTCCACGATCAATTATATGGAGTTTAGATGAGTGTAAGGAGAAAAAAGTATGAAGGAGTAAAAGTCGCAGAAGCCAAATGGTTTTACAGATGATGTATTTGACTTGCGTGATGTGATACACAAGGCCTTGCCCTTGTTTCGTTGATACGTACCTCTTACCTCTCCAAGTGCAAACAAAACAGTGACATCATCGGCGGGGTTGTCAACAAGCTTCCGGGTGCCACATTATGGATAGGCGTGGTAAGGGTTGCTGTGCCACTTGTGGCGCACAATTATCGCATTTCACCAATAGGATATGAGATTCATGGCAATTGAAATGTGCGACAAATAGTGTAAGTGGTGTAATTGGTCTCAAATAACCACGTACGTATACCTACTTCATGCATGTCTGGCAGAAACTGGGAATTGATGAATCTAGGCCTACGTTTTTCGCCATTGTAAGAGGCCAAGGTCTTTGAAAAAATGGCTACGACGATCTCCCTGAGACTGTGATGTCATGGTAGAACCCCAGCGACGATGCTACAATGAGCGAGCAGCTAAACTCACAGGCGATGCGACAGTCAGCCTACGATTTCAAGCCTCAAGCTGTGCATTGTCCCTGGCGATGTCGTAGCATCGCAAAAAACATCTCAAAATGAGAGCGACTTGAAGCCCAAGCTGTTCATCACAGAGACAACAAGTTGGGCTGCTTATCACAGCGACATCGTAGTGTGCCAGCGACACACTTGGAGCTGAAGCTGTGCATTATATCGTAGCATCCCCCAACCACCCCACCCTACTCCTCAACCTTCCTACAAAAGACAGTAAGATGCTTCCCCAAAAACAACGGCAAATAACACTCCCTCCACCTCAACCCTTCCCCCACCTCCTCAACCCTCAAATCAAACCTCCTAAACAACCCCGCCAACCCCAAAAACAACTCACAATACGCCAAGTTCTGCCCAACACACATCCTCGGCCCCTTCGAGAACGGGACAAGCCAACGCTCTAGCTGCGCCGCGTCGTCGCCTAGCCACCGTGAGGGGTCGAAGGTCGAGGCGGAGGGGAAGAGGTGGGAGCTTGAGTGGACGAAGGTGCCGGTCATGCCTACCGTGACCTGCGGGCGTTAGCTGTGTGACGATCAAGGGAGGGGAGTTGTAGAAGAAGGGATGTAAGAGCATACCCGGCTAGGCACCTTGACACCCCCGATCATCGCGCCGCCAAAGGGTGTAATACGCAGAAGCGGCGCTGCGACCCCGGGACTCATGCGTAGAGACTCCGTGATCACAGCCGTTAGGTATGGTAATCGCTCTAATTCCTCAAACGTAGGCGTCTTCTTCAGATCCGGCCATCCCTCCCGTAGCTCTCTCACCAACCTCTCCTTGATATCAGGGTTAAATAGGATGTGGAACACCCCCACCGTCAGCGCATTGGCCGTTGGGTGGGCAGCAGCGAATACGAGAGCTTGGGCCTCGTCGTAGAGACGCGCTGCGTCAGGGACCTTGCCCTTGTTCGCTTGATTGTTGAGAAGGCGGTGGTACATCGTTTCATGTGGACTATCGTCCAAACTCTCCCGATTCTCAATAGCCTTCCTAACCTGCCTCCCAAGCGCGGCGCGTAACCGCACCAACCCCGCCGTCGCAGGTGATAGCAGAATTGATATCCAGTCCGGGAGACTGTGTACGAGTTGTCGGAGGAGAGGGAAGTGTCTGTAGACTATAGAGGCTGGTAGGGCGCCCTCCATGGCTTCGACAGCGGGGGCTTTGAAGTCAGGTGCGCCGAGGGCATCGATGGATAGGTTGAAGGAATATTGGAGGATGGTATCTAGACTAAAGCATCGGAGGCCGTAGAAGAGGTCTGAAGGCTTGCCAGCGGCGTCGTTGGCTTCGAGGGCGTCGCAGAGGCGGTCAATCTGTTGAGTAGAAGCGGTAAGCGGGTATTCCATTCACCAGGGGGGGTTGGGGACGTACATTATTCTGAACGATGGATTGCAGTTTCGTAACAGCCTGGCGTGAGAACATAGGGAGAAGGGCATCCTTCCGCTCGTTCGCCTGCGCAAATTTCAGCGAGCCAAAGCATGAGTGATCCAGCCCAAAGCTATGATATTGAGTCGGTTCCTTGTCCCAATAGTTCGCGGAGTTATATATATCGTAATACGCTTCTGGTCGGTCGAAATGAAGCTACACTCGTCAGCGCTTCGTCCGTACTCGCCATGTTAGGTGGGATATTCGTGCCTCATTCGGTCCAACGCGCACCACATGTCCTATGCACCAGTTAGCCTCATACCCCCATCAGCTATCAGCGTAGAAAAAGCCTCACCATAAACCTTATGCAACTCCCTCAAATGCTCCGTCCACGACCTCCCCCGGTAAAGCTCAATATACGCCTTATACCAGCCCGTCATCGCCGCCCCATCCGGCCCCGGAAACGCAGCCAATGGCCCTGAATACGCGCCCTTGAAGGACTTGTAGATGCCATTGATGAGGAGGTAGGTGAGTATCCCCAGTGTCGGGTAGATGGGGAAGTTGCGCGCTATGAACCAGAGCGTTTGGGGGAGGCTCATGGTGGGCTGTCTGTCAATGCGAGTCGCGCCCGGCGCAAGATTGAGGAAACGAAAGTGACGATTGGAAGAAACACGCTCAAGAGAAAAGGTAGAAGATTACCTACCCTCAAAAGCCGCGCGATAGAGCGACGAATGCGTGTGCACTTACATCCGCGCTTGCTTGCTTTTCTGTATGTACGCTGGCTGTGCGGCGAGTTTGGCTCCGCTGGAGCTTTGATGTTGGGGAACGGCCGTGCTGACGTCGCGCACAGGCGTTCTCTGCGGGGTTGCAGGCGGGGAAGACCCACCCCCAAAATATTGGTTCAGAGGGAGGAGGCTCAACCGGCAGAATGCAAACAAGGGGTCAGAATATAAATACGATTTCTATTTTGTTTTGCGAACTGTTTCCTCTAGTCTAAGTAGTTGGGACGACGCGTAAATTTAATAAAATGCACCACAACCCATCTACCTCACCGCGCCCTCCTTTCTCGTCGCCTCAATCTCCTCTGCACTCATCCCCAGCATCCCCCCTTACGATGGGTTACTCCGGATTTGTGTCAAGATGTGTCGAACAGTGAGTGCGTGAAAGAATCACCTTCCAAGCCCTCTATTCATGAAGATCCACCTCACAGCATACAGCACACATTAATTATCGAAACCAAACATTAAGTGAAGATTTTTCCATTTTGATATACCTAATTAACTCCTCACTCGTCCCGCGTCCTCCCTTCTGCACCATTTCCCATAAACATCAACGGCAAATTGAAAAGAAACCCAGCGCATAACAACAAACGCGAAAACAGATGAAAAAAGAAGCGTTCCGTTAAAAGTAGCCTCCCTCCCCCAGTAGCCATCAGGTTCTCCTCCACATTCAGTGCGTGTGCATGCCAGACGGCATATCACCAAATCTCCACGAAACCCCCAAGTCTTCATCCGCAGTCCATTCATCTTCCCTTTTCCCCCGATGTTCTCAGCCAAACGAATAATTCATCCACGCCCCACGATGCGGCATCGAACCCATCTCATCCCTCACTCTTCGTGTCCAGCTCGTAGGCAGAATGCTTCCTTCCACTCCCTCCGTGTTCGATAATCTGATACCACGAAGACCACTTCAGCTCATCCCCTCTTGCACCATATCCCCACATCGGGTAATAAACCTCTCAGCTCAGCTCAGCTCTCCCTCGCCGCTTCTCCCAGTCTGGCAGTGCTCTTCCGTACGTATGTGCGTGCATCTGTACAACTCATCCAAGCAATCCGCTAAACACCTCCTGCCTCTCGAAAACCGCGTCCCACCAAAATCATCCAGAACTCCAGATTCGAAACGCATCAGTAAAACGTGCTGTCATTACATCTCTGCGTTCGTCGTTTGGGATTGGGTCAAGGATGGGCGGGGTCACAGCAGTGGCAGCAGGAGAGGGAGGGTGTAAAGGTCGGAGAGGGAGTGAGTATAGCACAACACAACAGCACAACACTCTCGAGAATGAACTCTCCTCATCATCATCATCACCATCTCTCATCATCAGTCTTCTCTTTTTTTGTCTCTCATTTCTCCTTCCCCTCCATTCTCATTTCAGAGTAAAGGGAGGGAAAATAAAAACTTTCTCTTCTTCCCCCACCCCGCCCGCTCGCCATGCTTTCGATGCGTGCAAAAAAAGTAAGTCCTCCATCTCATGGTATTCTCGCAGTGGGTATTTCCATCAAAAACAGCAAAACGTAAACGTTAAAAGAAACTTTGCCCAGCAAAATGCCAAATCGAAGATATACCTTTCGCGATGCAGCCTTCCTTCCCCAGCGTAATAACGTAGAAAGAAACAAAATAACTCCCCAGCTCCATGCATGCTATGCTATGCTGTAAATGCGTTTCCTTCCCCCCGTTATCGTTCTCTCAAAAACAAGATCGTATCTCAAAACGAAGAAAGAAGAACGCGCGCGAATATACCCAAACTCAGGCACATCTACCGCTTAAACATATAAAGCCCATACATCCCCCCCACTTCCGCTCTCGCCACAGGCACCTTCCTCATCCCCCAGTACGTCGCTCCCATCTTCCACCCGCGCGCCCCATCATCACCATTCTCCACATGACTCAGGTCGCGCACGAGCCAGCCGCGGCGGCCAGCCTCCTTGACAACCCACCCCGCAGCCTTGAAGGTGCGCTCGCGGTCCAGGAAGCGGTCGTACACGCGCTGGCACACCTCGATGACCTCGAGGGGCATGGAGAGCTCGTCGAGCGCGGTGGTGGCCTTTCCGAAGAGGGCGCTGAAGTCGACGCGCTCGGGGCCGAAGTCAGAGATATCGATGTAGCGCAGGGCGTGCGGTGTCCAGCGGGCCAGTTCATCCGGCTTCGAAGCGGGCGGTGGACGCAGGATGGGTACTAGTGAGGTGTAGTTGAGGTTACGGCCGACGCCTAGCTCTTCGACGTGCTTGGTGAGGGGCGCGAGGAGGTCAAGGTGCGTGGAGTTCATGGCGCTGCCTTTGAGGTTTAAGGATTTGAGGGTTGAGGGGAGGATGGACAGTAGGGCCGCGACGTGGTCCTCAGCGAGGAGCTCGGCGGACTTGGCATCCATGTAGAGGTTGAGGTAGAGGAGGTCCTTGACCGAGGGGTGGTTGGTGAGGAATCCGACGACGGCATCGCCGGAGAGCGACTGGCATCTGCTCAGGTTGAGGTGCGTCAGGCGGGCGGTCTCGGGGATGGAGGCGAGAGCCTTGTCAGACATGCGTGTGCGCGCAACATCGAGATGGGTGAGGTTCGGGAGGCGCGGAAGCAGCGTCTCGAGAACGATGGATGGCAGGACAGTGCACTCGTGGAAGGAGAGGCGAGTGATGGGCATCAGCTCCGGAAGATCCGGAGAGCGCACAAAGGTCATCATTGAGGTGCGGAAGGTGGCGGAAGAGGCAGCGCAGAAGTCAAGCGCGCGCAGCGCCGGGTTGTTGAAGAGCTTGCGCAAGACATCGAAGCTGAGCTCCTCGTCAATGTGCTCTTGGGCCAGGAACTCGCGTAGGTTGGGCAGCAGCTCCAGGCACTCGAGCATCGTCTGCTGGGTCAGGTTCTGCGTTTCGGCACGCTGCCGCGCAGTCACTCCGGATCCGGTGGGGTTGAAGTGCGAGAAGTCGAGGCGGCGCACAATCGTGCCCAGGGCGGGGTATTCCTTGATGTGGTGCAGGAGCTTGCGGAAGACGGTCGAGTGCGGGATGGTGACCTGCTTGTACAGCGTTGCCAGCGTTGCAGAGTGCAGTGCGCGCGAGGTCAATAGGAGGGCCATCAGGTCGATATTTCGCGGCTGCAGGCCATTCGGCGGGATGTCCGCGACCATCTGGTCAATGATTGCGCCTGGTTTAGTGTTAGCAGAACAGTCTAGTTAAAAAATATAGGTACAACAAAACTTACCCAGTAACTCGGTCGGCAGCTTCTCGAGCGGTGCTTCGCCTGCTGGGAAGGTCGACGGCTTAACGGGCTTGGGAGGCTGAAGGGGCGCAAGGACCGGAGTAGGTTCCCAGGTGAAGCCCTTGTTGGAGAATTGTCGCAGGTCGCTGAAGCTCCTGCTAGCCATCTTGCCCCTCACGGGGATCTCCTTCCAGCCGCGGAAGCCATCGCAAGGGCAGACGAAAGAGTGCAGGTGGGAAGCTGGGTTCGTTAGCGGTGCGCCTAGCGCCGATGCCTTTAATTGAGATGGAACCTGTGAGTCCGCGGGCACGTCAGGCGCAGCAGGGGCAGCGGGCGTGATGATCACTGGAGTCGCCGCTGCCGAAGCACCCTCGTTGTCGTCGTCGGTGGTGGTGGGGGAGGAGGAGAGCGAGATGTCGGTGGGCGATATGGGGGAGGTCGCGCGGTCCGAGTCGCTCTCGTCGATTGCATCGTCGGGGAAGGCGGCGTAGGAGGAGATGCGCGAGTCGAGGAAGGACTGGGCGACTGCGGAGCGGTCCTCTTTGAGCGAGGCGAAGGAGGTGCGCTCCTCGCGGTCGGTCGTCAGAGTGGGCTCGGTATTCTTGCGCAGGGTCTCCTCCCGCAGCGGCATCTGCTTCTCCCCCGGGGCGCGCTGCCTTGGTGCTGGCACCGCCACCGGCGTCGACACGGCCATGTCGTGGCCTGCCGTGCCGTTTGCTGTGTCACAGTAGTTGTTTATGGTTGCGTTTGGGGTTGTTTGAATTGGGTGTTCGTTTCGTGGTGGGGTGAAACAATCCGGTCGTGAAATGGCGGGGTTGATGGCGTCAGAAAGTGGCTTTCTTTTTTGGTGAGGTTTGGTTGAAGTTTAAAGAGTTGAAAGAAGAGAGCCCGGGAGAATTTAAAAAGATTTTCCCCAGTTGGCCACGCCTCGCGGAATGGTGTTAGTCAAGGATATGCACGAATGCAGGGTGGTTGTGGTGGTGTTGTCGTTGGAGCGGGGAAGCCGGAAGAGAGGTGAAGAAGTTGAGATTGGAGGTTTTGGTGGTGGTGTTGGTGGGATGAATTGAGGCAAGAAAGAAGGCTGAGTGACTCTTTGGAAGGGAAGATTGAGGATTGATGTTGGGGTGAGGTTGCGAGTGACTAGAAGAGTACTCGGTGAATGTGGCGAATGTTGTACTGAGTTCGTACTTTTTGTTGTAGTGAAGTGCGTTCTGCCGTATCTGCGAGCTGTTCGCTGTACAATTGCGGTGTGTACTGTACAGAGGAGCGGTCTATACGCGTGTACTAGACAGGTACATATACAGTATATGTTCGATGACGAGGGCAGGAACGTCTAAAGATAATAAAAGATAGATAAGTCTTTCAATGAAAGAAGGCTGAAGAGGGCACAGAATCAGGGCACGACAGGTAAAAAAAGGGCTGCCGGTTAATAGACAATGGGCCCTTTTTTTTTCTGGGGATTTCAGTATTTTGGTCTTTTACTGTTTCGGTGGTCTGTTGTCTGCACTATCTGAGAGCGGAAGGAGGGAAAAAAGAGAAAGAAGAGGAGGAAGAGTGGGAAAGGTAAAGTGGGAATGGTCAGTTGGATAGACGGGGGGAATGGTCAGAAATGGTCAGAGGGAGAGGAAATAGTGGTGCGGTTTAGGCAGAGAGAAGGGAGGATGGGACGATGGACAATGGGATGGATGAGTGATGGGCGGGTGTTAGGGTGTGAGGGTGGGTGTTGGATGGAGGCGGATGTCCGAGTGACTTGTGATGGAAGTACCAGTACGGGCGAGAGAAGTTGTACAGGGTACTCGTGTGTGCATAGAGTGCATAGAGGCAGGAGTAGTAGGAATTGTGTTATGGTGTGTAAAGATGTGTGCGTGTGTGGTCTGTTTACTGTATATTAATGGATATTAATGGATGCAAATGGCCGTGTGGTCAATTGAGTGGGCGTGTATGGGCGTTTATTGGAGTGCATCGTGGTGGCGTTAGTCATGGAAATTCACTTTTTTCGAGCTACAGCGTATACGACAGTAAAGAACACAGCAATTTTCACAGTTGGAGGTGGGGTTAGTGGTGGAACTACAGGAACTTACGGGGTTAAACCAACGGCTAACCTCCGTCTGTCTCTCTGTCTCGCCGTAAGCGACTCGCTTACAGCGTTTAAAGTTTGCCAGCCGTGCAATGCCCATGCTAAATTATACACAATCCCAGGGTATTACAGGGTATTGCTGTATACTAAGTAGTACTAAGTAGTACGTATCTGGTAGGTGCGGCGGAGGGGCCGGAAGGGAAGGGGAGGGGGGAGGGGAAGCTGTGGGAAAGAATAGTAACAAACACCGAAACACAGCAGAAGAAGAGCGGGAGAGATGCGAACGACAAGACAAAAGAGACAGGCGAGCTTCGGGGAAGGAGGGCCGGATAGGGGGGTGATTGGATACCAGCTGATCTGACGTGCAGAGGGAAAGGTCCGATGTGCAGGTAGTGTGCAAGTGTGCAGGCAGGCAAGTCCGATATGCAGTCCGAGGTGCAGCAAGTGTGCAGTCAGACCAATGGTGCAGTGTGCGTGCGCGTGCATACCATCTCAATTCTAGTTACTCTACGATGAATGTAGCTGCAGTGTGCGCTTGGCTGGAGGTGGAGTGTAAAGTAGAGTGTACTATATTACTCTGCTCGTACGAGTATTGTGGGCAGTAAGCATACGAAGCATTGGACATACGACGAGTCGTATATACGGGTGAGCATGAGTGAGCATACGAGGGTTACCAATGTACTGCACTCCCGCCTTTCTCTTTCTATACATCTACAACATCGCACTTGCCGGCAGGGATGTAATAAGGGTAGCAAGGGCATAGTAAGACACAGAGATCCTTTAAGATACAGTATGGAACACAGATCTCTCTTCATACCTCACCTTCATCTTACCTTAACCACCTGTCCATATACTCCCTTCACCACCTTCCATTTCCTCCTCTCCGTTCATGCATCACCTCACCACCCTCACCTCTCTCACCTCACACCTCACCTCACTTACGTACCATATACCCCCAACACTAACACCATCACCCATCTCATCACCACCCCATCCTCGGTTTATGGCGGTATATGTTGGCTTATAGCGCCATCCCAACCCAACAACCAGTCCATCCATCCTCCATCCATCCTCACCTACTCTACTCCCTAACCCAGTGCATACACCACTGTCTGGTCACATTACCATCCCAAGGCTCGCTCAATTGGCCCCCCCCAATTTCCATTACCCCTTCAAAACTCCCCCTCCCACCCGCCGC
>JPJR01001089.1:0-59684 GCA_000750675.1 Pseudogymnoascus sp. VKM F-3808 | reverse complement strand
AATGGGCCAGCGTATTCGCGAATACCACTTATTCGCGACTGGGCCGGAACACATATATGTTAACATAGCTACTATTAGGTAGCTAAAGGAAGTAATTAGAATATTATAAGACATTAAAAATGTAGGGGTAGTGACGCCTACCTACTATTCTAAGTGACACTATCCCAAGTATTGATCTACTAAAAGCTTGAGATCAGTGGATTAGTAGTAGGGTAGCTACCAGCAAATACCCACCATTTCACAATATGCAGGGGTAGATAGATGCCTTTTGGTGGGTAGTAAAGCGCGGACATACATTTACTGGCTGTGCATTTATAACGCAACAAATGGCCAGGGAGGTTGACGAATGGAGTTGTCAACAAACATTTTCTCAAAGCTCTATATATATGGAGTTTTCAAATCATACGGCAAAATAATTGTATTATATTGTGTAGACTGTAGCTTAGCCCTGTTCAAGCTCATTCGTCGCGCAAATAAAACTCTATCCGGTCCACCTGGCCGTCGTCACCCCAGGCCTTAGTCTGAGTAGAAAAGCCGTCAGCCGCATACACCTCAGCGCTACCACTGACCTCTTTCTCATAGTGCGCCGAAAAATGAGTCGATAGATAGCCCCGGAGGGTATGCCCGAGGACAGTCCTCTCAGTCCCATCGATCCAGTAATCCACCTTGCCTTGCATCGAACCCAGCTGGCCAAGCTCGATTTTAAATTCACCGTAGCAGCCGGGGTCTATGCTCCATGGTTCAGGGATGTCCCATCGGTAATTATGCCCTGAAAGGCCGTGCCAGTACCAATTCAATCTGTTCATGGTTTTGTTGTAAATCCTTCCAATGACGAAGCTTGACTTGAATCGGTTGCGGCTCAGCTGCAATCCTCTGATCCGTGGCTTGCCCTCCTGATCGAGTTTGTGGTCGTCTGCGTATAGATTGGGAAACTGATTTTCGATTTGTCGCTCAATATCTGCCTCTTCTCTCTTTGCATCTTCAAGGTCAGCCTCATGTTTTGCTTTATTCTCTGGGTCTGTCTGAATCCCCTTCTGGGCCTCTAAGGATTTCGTATGTGGCCCTTGAAGGCTATCAAGCAAAGCTTTCAAGGCAGGGTCTATTCTAAACATAAGCTTATATTACTTTAGTGATGGTAGTATGTTTGATTACTAACCAAGCTCATGATTGGAGTCTGTGGTTCCGTCTTCCTGTTTAGGAGTAAAGGTTCCCGGGTCGGCCTGTGACCCGACTTTTATGTTGGGATTCATTAGCGGGTTTATATTATGAGACAGGTTTATTTCAAGATAAATTTGTACTTAGAGTAAGGCGCTACTCTAGCTTCAAGATAATTTCGATACTTCGAGATGGCTAATGAGAAAGAGTCTTCTAGACCTCAAGGGCATCTACAACAGTTATATACAATTGCTCGAGAGTAGGCACACGATAGTACATACGGATCGCTACGACTTGATCTCTGAATTCTGTATAACACGCAGTTGACCAACCGTATGGCGGTCATATGCCACGTCACCGTACAGGTAAAGACACTCTAGGGACATTGGCTTATTGGTAGCTTTTTGCAGCCTGCAATATGTATAGCGCCGACTAGAACGGAGCTGAATTTTAATCTGCGCGGTCTTGGACGGGCTGTGGCGTTGCGTAGACTTCTGAACTGGGCAAGCCGCTCCTCGTTTTGAGGAACTCTTGTGGCTACCCGTTGGCCTCCCAAATGGCAATGCAAATAGAAGTACTGAAACCAACCAACCATTCTCTGTTTCCACGAAACCGCGACTGTGATCCAGACACAGGATGCGGCCTTTTAAGAGACCCAAGGCAGATTTCGGAATCGACCCATCGTTTCGCGTTTTTAAGCGCTCTTAGGCTGATTCAGCGGTTGTTGAAGGTGGAGTGGACTTTCCCAGTGGCAGTGTAGGTAAAAGCAGCATTGATCCTAGAGCTGGGAACACGGAAGCAGAATGCTGACAACGGCGGACGGTTTTGGTGGTGGTCTTGGCGCGGGAGCGATAGCGGACCGCAGATAATTAGGCATCTCGGCCGGAGATGGTCGCTAAATGCACCGACTTTGAGATTTCTGTTAATGGTAAATTAATAGCTAATTGCTGTGACGCGTGGACGGTTCTAAGGCTAATGCTTCTTTTATCTAACAACACCACCACACGAAACGGGCAAACGTACACGGCTATCGCAACACGGGAAGATGTACGAGGTACGTACCACTAAACCACTGATGCTAGACATTAACTCACTTCCCGTATTCTGATCTGTGGAAAAGCAGCTCTCCGTTTGTCATTTCTCGTATCCATCTTGTCGATAGCCGATACTCTGTTTCTCCTTCCTCTACAGGCCTAGGGCCAACATCATTTGAGCGTATCAAGCTAAACGCTTACCGCGCAGCACGAGTTGCTGATCATGAGTCACTCATCTGAGTCACTTTAGCCTCAAGGACAGATGCGGCTTTTCTTGAAAGTTTAGAAAGGATTTTGTATAGATAAACAACATATCTCAAGTGTTTCTCTCTTCTACAGACTCTAGGTACATCCTATAACATCCAGTTGAAGCGTTAAGTATAGGTCTTCCCAAGTTTAATTTACCAGAATATCTCTTCAAGAAATCTCAGTACTACTTCCACAATGATAGAGCCATCTGCTAAAGCTAAAGAGCTCGCAGAAATATTCCTCGACAGCAATCTTGGAGGGTTGGATCATCGTATTAATCTTGTCAAGTTTTGGGGAATCACACCTGGATCACGAGTTTTAGAACTTGGCTGTGGTCAAGGTGATTGCACAACTGTTTTAGCGGACGCAGTTGGTCCAGATGGACACATAGACGCCGTAGATCCTGGAGCACCTGATTATGGTACTATCCATTTTATCCTTATGTTTTATCTTTTGGGATACATTACTAAATCCACAGATAGGCGCCCCCTACACACTTGCCCAATGTCAGAGCCACCTCCTCGCTGGTCCCTTGGGTCAACGTATAAATTTCCACAACACCCACCCAGCCGCCTTTCTGTCCACCATTTCTCCTTCCGCCAAACCCTACGACTTCGTCGTTCTCGCTCACTGTATCTGGTATTTCGAGACTCCCGCTACTCTCTCCGAAATCATCTCCGCCTTAGCTGGTCACACCGCCCGTCTTTGCCTCGCAGAATGGGGTCTGTGTGCTAACAGAGCTGAGACTTTGCCGCATGTTGTTACTGCATTATTGCTAGCAAATATCGAGGCGAAGCGGTTGACACCCAGCACAAGAAATATCAGATCAGTCTTAAGCCCACAGCAGATTGTGAGCAATGTGCTAGAGAAGGGGAGGTTCGCGTTGGTGAAAGAGACAAGGGGGAAGTCAGGGGATACGCTACAAGATGGGTATTGGGAGGTGAGTGATTTATTAAGGAATAGGGTGAAGTTTCTAGATAGGCTTAAGAGGGATGGGGTCAGTAACAAAGAGATTGGGGCATTGGTTGCTATGTTTGATAGTGTGCAGGCGGGTGTCGATACAATTGGTGGAGATGTAAAGGATGTGAAGACTATGGATTGGTGGGCTGGGATTTTTGAGGGAATTTGATTATGTTTTCGAGTTGATTAGTTCCTTCACAATTACCCTGCTTGTCCAATGTGGGCTCGGCTTCTATTATACAACTTGAATTTCCACCATTCCTAATTTTCGCAGCCTGCGTGATTTCTGTGGCAATCTACTTAGCACTTTAACCACCGCCACAGAGCTCACCCGTTGCTATAGCCACTCACTCTAGTAGCCTTTACTGGCGCCTCGTTTAGAAATGCGCGCCATATAGTTATCATGCTGCCGCTCCATCGTGATCAAGTCGTAGCCCACAGGCTAGAGTCGCCAGCACACTCGAGGACACCATCACCGAGGACGCGCCCGAGGCGCGCGAGCTCGCTGCGGAACCAGAGCTGCTGCCGAGGGTCGATGTCATCGAGGTTTGATGCCACTGAAAGGGGCCAGACCGTCAAGAGGGCCAGAGCAGGCCGGATCTCGTCTTCGATGAGGGTGATTGCTGGTTTGCTGTTTCGGGAGCTGTCGTCATGAACATTATCGACCATGACTCTACCAAGGGAGAAGGGAATGGTGGATGCGAGACTGTCGGCCATAGCTTTTAGATAAGTGGTGCATTCGCGGCGCTGCTGCTGGTACGTGAAGTCGAGGAACTGGGAGGGGCAGCACAGTTCGAGAAGCCCCAGGCGTGTACTGTTGATGAGCATCCGCGCAGCGAAGTACTGGATCCAGACTGCCGCGTAGCCAGGATGTGCGTAACTGTAGATTGTAGAGGAGTAGAAGTCTCTTCTGGACCAGGAATTTGGCTCTTCAATATTGTGTGGCTGGTGGGACCTTGCACTGGGAATCTGGGCCGCCCACTCTTGGCAAGTTTGGTCAAGCGCCCGCGCTGAATTGTTCAGCTCCTCAGCCTCCGCGCCCAGGGGCCCTTTCTTCTGCTCAAGGCTCCTACACGCGTAACGCAAGTTGACTATTCGAACTAGGATACTGTCAAAGCTGAGTCCCATGCTATGTTCGCCGAACAGACTGCCATCCCGCACCCAGTCTGGCAGCGGGCGATTTCTAAGTAGAGCCGAGCGGATCATCCCCCTCCTGGCTTGTGTAATAATACTCGACGGAGTTTTGTGACTTAATTTGTCGTGCCAAATTTTTAGGATTGCCATTGCTCCATCATGATGTGACCAGCTGTGGAGCGAGGTAAATGAATCTTTCGATGCGAGATTCGCCGGCCGGTGCATTGTGGTCTCGTAGCGGCCCATCAGGACAACCGCGAGCAAGCACTCGTCGATGCCCCGTTCGTCGCATGTTAGGATTCCCTTTCGGGTTATCTCTTCCCGCGCCACTCGCAGGAGCTGATTATATCTTAGAAATGCTTCTCTAGCGGCTGGGGAATGCTGGTGGGTCCGTGAGAAGATGGCGAGGGCTACAGAGGAGACGGCAAGATCGACCATACTACATTCCCTCCTAGAATCTTTCCACGAAATTAGACAATCAGACATGCATGCAGAAGCTGTCGGCAGGACTGCCAGTGCATGGAGATAGTAGTTTAGATAGTAAGCAACAGCACGTGACGGTAGGTCGAGGTTTGGGCGGAATACAGTTAGGCTTGAACGAGGTCCCCTTGGCCGCTTAGTCTTCCCGCTTGCGTAAAGATTCTCGAGGTGGATCGAGAAGGTAACTTGCTTGGTAGCATTCGTTTCGAGGC
This sequence comes from Pseudogymnoascus sp. VKM F-3808, assembly GCA_000750675.1. Taxonomy (NCBI): domain Eukaryota; kingdom Fungi; phylum Ascomycota; class Leotiomycetes; order Thelebolales; family Thelebolaceae; genus Pseudogymnoascus; species Pseudogymnoascus sp. VKM F-3808. The sequence goes on along the minus strand of JPJR01001089.1, from coordinate 54,460 downwards.
ATACCCGCCCGGATTTTGTGCATCGCTGGCAGGTCGGTTTGGTTTCATCACACTAGAGATAAGAGGGATACATTAATTAAGGGAAGGTGGGACGGTCCAGCTGCTTACCTTGATCCGTCGGATTTTGCACGTCTGGCACCCTGCGCTTCGATACGGCATGGTTTAGCTTATGATGATTATGTTGAGCCATAAGATTGAAGATTAAAGGTGTCGCTCGTCTTAAATCCGCCAGGAATTAATGCTGCCCGCTCATTCGACAATGAGCTAGGGTGCGTCATGGGGGTCAGACACCCTGTCGAGGGACCAACCCCAGGCCAAACCATGGTCCGATCCTGTTCCAGACCGGGACAAGGAGTGAATTAAAGAACATGTGCTAGTCCCTTTCTGGCGAAACCTTTGCGAGAAACACAACATGAGTTTTTTTTTCTTATGGTCTGCGACAGCTTGGTCATGATAATTACTCAGGTAAATCGCTTTCCGAGAATATTGACCAGTTGCTTGAGACCGGCATGTGACTAATCTCAATTAATTCGTCTAATTTCGCGATATTGCACACGGTTTATCTACAGCCAACATCACGACATGTCTACCTACGTATCCACAATAACTCCCCCAACTCCAACTAACGACCCGCCTCGTCTGCATACAGTACGTGGAAGCTCGAAGTGGGATTTACGAAGGAACCGGGGGGTCTGTTAGCCCGGTGTTTACGCCACCAGATCTGCCGCGGGAGACTGGGAAAATTGAGCTCGAGTGGCAGATTTGGTGGCGTGTTCACCAGGCCAACAGACCCCCCGGTTCCTTCGAATATCCCACTTCGAGCTTCTAATACTGTAGTGTCCATACGCGCCGTCAAGATCTTGCCCCACCCATACTATTCCCACATTGGAGTAACTCTGCGAGCGAAAGAATATAGTCTTAGTTATTGTTACAAACCATGGAACTTTAGACAATTAGCATTACAAATGTTAGAACTACAGCTGAATAGGTATTACCAATGCTAGGGTTCTGTAGGCGTCAAATCCGATTGTAGATGTACTCGGAGAAGTCGAAGGCTTCATGTTCTGGGTATATAAGTCTGCGTTACCCACGATGCTGCTTCTCTAATCACACAACTTGATTTACACTTCTATCAGCCTAAAGTCCCTATTACCACCTACCCAAGCTCTCCACAGGGACCAGTCTTCCCATCGAAAGTAAACGAAAATGTCTTCCGAGCTCAAGCCGATTAAGATCTATGGCCAAGGCAGCGCCAATCCCCTCAAAGTCCGACTCATCGCAGAGGAGCTCGGCCTTCCCTACGAATTAATCTCTGTGCCCTTCGCCACCGTCAAGAATCCCGAGTACGTCGCCATCAACCCCAATGGTCGCCTCCCTTCCATTCAGGACCCTAACACCGGCATCACCTTGTGGGAGTCCGGCGCCATCATCGAATACCTGATTGAGCGCTACGATGTAAACAACGGTCTGAGCTTTGCCCCCGGAACTCCAGAATCATACCATGCAAAGCAGTGGCTCTACTTCCAGGTATCAGGCCAAGGCCCGTACTACGGGCAGGCATCTTGGTTCAAGAAGTTCCACCACGAACTTCTGCCCAGTGCGTTAGAGCGCTACATCGCAGAGATGAAACGAGTATCTACCGTCCTAGACGGGTATCTGGCGCAGCAGAAGGAAAAATATGTCGGCGTTAGCGGGGATGGACCCTGGCTCGTGGGCAATAAGATATCCTATGCGGATATCTCGTTTCTTCCATGGCAGATTATTATCGGCAAGGTGATTGGGCAAGAGGAGTATGACAGTGCCGACTTCCCGAATCTGAAGGACTGGGTCGACAGGCTATCTGCGCGCGAGAAGGTGAAGGCTGTGCTCGCTGATTCTGGTCCTCCGGCGTAGGGAGGTATTGGGTCAAATCTCTTCAGTCACAGCTGTGATATTAGAAGAAACTTGCATGCATCTATTTTCGAATGAAGCCAGTTCTTAAATATCTCAAATATACGTTTTCACATTTCAGCCATGCACGGATCTAATTAGGAGCACATAAGGAGTAAAATACAACATAGATAGCGCAGGGTGTGGCCTGACCAGATAGCCTTAGTACGAAAAGATCATTCAGATATTCTGATAAGGGAGTGTGCATTACGTGGAAACTTCTGATAGTTACAATTTGTACCACAAAGAATGCAGTAACTTGGTTCAGTAACTTATGTCAATTTAGGCAACTATCTTAACTACATGCTAAAAGAGTGACACATTTCTCGCCTTTACGAGATTAACCCCCAACTATACTCACCATTGTCCTGTTCTTATAGATCTCAAAAGGTAGTCAAAACACTACCTTTAGATCTTCTGCACCATCTCTCCATATCTAGCAATTATCACCACCGCAACCCTCTTGGATGAATCTGAAAGACGAGGCCGCTGGATTCCCATTCAAATTCCAGCAGTAGTTGCTGCCACCGTTTACAGACACACCGGCGCAATGATTCTGGCAGTTGCACGTATCCCCTGGGCTCCAGACCATCGAGGGAGACAGGAGCCCGGGCTGGATGTAGACGGAGTTTCGGTTGTGCTCGTTGGCGAGGCACCCGGAGTTACCCATGTCGACTGCCTGTCCTGGATTCGACTTGCAGGCGTTGTCGTCGTAGAACGTGGCCCAACCGTAGCCATTTATGTATTCCGCCCTGTTGTCGATTGCGGCTGTGCTGACGCTCTGGGCTAGAAAAGCGACGGCGGCGAGTTTGAATATAGCTGTAGAATGCATTGTTGTTTTGGTTGGCAAGCTAGAATAGATGTTAATATTGATTTTCATTCATATTATGGGAGAAGCTGGCCGAAGAGCCTGGGTTCGTTACTATACCTTTGGAAATTATCTTCAAATGACTTCTTAGAGGTTTCAGTTCTTATTCTTGTGGTTTAAGGTAGGTTACTTTATGGAAGACGAAGCTTTAATTTTTGCTACAAGAAAGGCTTAATTTATAGACAAGCTTTGTGGCGCCGGATCGCAATTTCTGGCGATTTCCAACGATCCCCGATCGCTGGATCGCGCGATTCCATAATTACGAGGTGATACATCGCCACTGAATCAGAGGCCTAATCATGAAGGATTTCTCTGCGCTGGTTTGGTGAGTGCCAGTCGAAAAATCATTCGTCACATAACGTTGGGCTGAGCCTCAGGAATGATGCGTCACGTAAGCAGATCGCCGCTGCGGCTTACAACACGGCGAAAGGATTTTCCTACTTTATCGCAATGGCTGCAGATCTCCCACAGCCTTGTGCTTAGTATAAGTTGAAAGGAACACAAGGTTTAAAGATTGCGGAACCCCGCAGTATTGAATTCGGTCTAGTTAGCATGAATACTCAGCGACCTAGTAAGATGACGCAGACTCAGAGAAATCACAGAGATGATTGGCAACTAGTATGAGGAATAACTATTTATATAGTATACGTATGAATCCCATTCTATTCTGCAGTATTGTGATCCTGAAGCTGAAGGCAAAGTATCAAGGCTCTTCAATCCTACAGAAGCTACGTATTTGTCATATAATTGTTAAAATAACTACCTAATACCTATCGAAGGATACTACATCCTACCGCATATGTTCTAAGACATGCTCTTGCAGCTGATATCTCAGCTGGTCAGCCCTAAAGAACGGCAATCTTCCCATGGCACTAGGTCTGACTGTATTGAAAAAAGCTTACTTTCTAACTACATAACCGTCGCCAAGCCCTCCTATCCTACCAGGTTTCCGCCTTAATACGTCAACATGCCATCCTCATCCCGCAAGAAGCACAAAGACCAAATCCGTGAGCGCTCCGCCCTCTCTGCGCGCATCGCCAAGTACGGCATCGAGATGTCGCCATGCTCGTTCTGCGAGCGAAATTTCAAGAAGTGCATCGTCTCCCGGGACGGATCTGCGCGGTGCTCCGAGTGCGCGCGTAGCGGGAAGAAGTGCGATGTTGAGGGTATTCCTGTCGATGACTGGGAATCGTTAGAACGCGAGGAGCTGCGGATTGAAAGGGAGAGGGAGGCAGCCCTGGAGAGACTACTGCGGCTGGATAAGCAGACAAAGTTTTTCAGGGCGAAGGGGAGGGAGATGTTGAGGCGGGGGCTCAGTTCTCTTGATGAGCTAGATGAGCTAGATGACGCCAGGGAGACGAAGCGACTAGAGCAACTGGGTTGCAATGAGCAACAGCAGACTGTTGCAGCCGCTATAGCCCCGCCTACTCCGGATGCTGTCTATGACGACAACTTCCTCGTGTCGCTGTCTCCTTCTTCTTTCTGGACCTCCATGGGCGCCAGCGAAGATATTCCTATCGCACTTCAGTAATGATATTCGTGTGGGTTAACATGTGTTTATCAAGGCTCTTATAGCACTTTTATTGAACAGAGTATCATTGTCTGCCAAATATGGAGTTTGGGCCCGGCTGGTTGATCCCCTCCCGCTGCTTCAAGCACCAAGGTTTCTATTTAATTTCTGTTCCCACGTTGATGTGCGGAATAAAAATTCTGAATTTAGTAAAGTAATAGTTACACAATCAAGGCACTCATTCCCAAACTATCCATTGCCGTCCTCCAGTCGACTGGCTGACTCCGTTCCTCTCCTCTCCGCAGTCTCCAGCACTCTTCCATAATTGCTAGTGCTTTTGAGAAATTCCCAAATGTTGGAGCATCCCCGTTGCTAGACACCGCTAACCCTCTGAAGAACGTCTTTTCATCTTCTATTGCCATGCAGCCTGCAATGCAATATGCCCAGGTAAGACTGTTAATTACCTCTATCCCAGGAAGTACTCGGAAAGCTTCTATCGTCCGAGACACGTTTTTCCGAATTTCTGGCGTTTCAGGGTAAGCGCCTGAGACGACTACGTCAAGATACACAAGCGCAGAACAGGCAAAGATGCGTGTGATCAGAAGTATGAGATTAGTAGGCTCCTGAACTCCGATGTCGAGAATCGAAGGGATGCTTCGACTTGTCAATTGGTTGAGCCTGCTGAAATTGTCTTGAATACCATCTTCGAGACGTCGTTCAATATGAGTTGCACGAGTGACCAGCTCGCGCATGCTCAATTGAGCGCTTTTCTGGAGATTTCTTTTCCAGTCGTCAAGGAAAGCAATGTCCATAATGAGGAGCATGGCCCAGTTCTCGCAGCCCATTATTTTGTCAAGGAAAACATAACCCATAGCCGCGTTTAGACATTCGCAACTTGAGAAGGGCGCTGTACCTGTAGTGCTACAGGAGAGAATGTCGTACCATCCAACAACGCCAGAGAAAAAGAACAACGCAGAGTGATATCCCGGAGATAAACTGGCATTCTCGGCAGCCCTTTCCTCACGTTTGATGTCCAGGATAAGCACTGATGCTGCTGATAAGTGCATCCTACAATTTCTTGCATCTCCTTTGAACATCTATGCGCGACAATGTCAGAACTGACAGATAATTTTAGAAAAGATATACCGACTTCTAAAGATATCAACATTGCTAAACAAGCAAGGATATTGACGTTTTCGACTTGGGTACGAGCCTCATTCTTGTCTCCGATTTTTGCTAAATATTGCCGGAGTTCAAAAAGCGCACGCGCATATTGTCTTTCCAGGGACTCTAATTCGAGGCTGCAGTCCTTGCTTACACTGTCGCGGCACAGTATAGATCGCCGGTGATAGGATGCCAAGCTAATAGCGGCATGATACAACGGTTTTGTTGTCGTCAAGATAGATAAAAGCCAGCCCCGACCACCAGCAGCTACCGATGGCTTATAAAAAGGGAACTGAAGCGGGAAAACATGATCTAGGTAGTGCATGAGCAGATCCGTGTCGATTTCTTCTGGAACGACCGAAAAACCTGACGGGGGAGGGTCCGCAAGAATTAACGGAGATACACGATTCATCCCATGCCCTCCCCGGCCATCTGACCCGTCTGTCTGTGCAGGGGATGGTAGCGTAGTGGCAGGTGGTGTTGAATGGATCGGTTCTTTAGCGGCGGCATTGTTCATAGGTCTATTGGATTGTTGCTGTTGTTTTGATCGCCGCTTCATTGCTATCCGCTTCTTTTCAGCGGTCGTTTCTTTGACTACACGTCGAATTGTCTCTGCCATATCCTTCTCTCTACGCTTGCCGTCCATCCATTCTGGCCTTGGGCCATACCTATGGCAAGTTACGTCGAGATTTTTACATGTTAAACATACTGGTTTTCCTTCGTCACATTTCTTCTTACGAAGTCGACAAGTCCAACATCCCTCTGTGCTTCTCACACTACCGGACATGCCTGCAGGAAGACTGCCTTTAGACGGCGTCCCCACTGTGCCGATCGTTAGGAATTGAGTCTCGGCAGGGACCCCGAATGTTCGATAATATGTACACCCAAAGTTCGTTCGAGTTAAACTCTTGGGTTTCTGACTGATGATAATTTACCGCGGATGGTTGATAAGGACAACGTGCTTGCGCGGCCCGGAATTGACCGAAGCTAGATTAGAAAGCACGTACCAGACTTTCTGAGGATGGTAAGCTGGTTTTAGCTGGTTTGTCGATTAACCGCGCAAGCAGGTGTAACCGAGGCTCGTCTCGTCCTTCCATCTGAGTACGATTGAAATGGCCCATCCCAAATAACTGTTTACGGCCAACAATTTGCACCTTATTCAACTGACTCAACGCTGTGCAAGCAGTTATATGGGGCGCTGGTAGGAATGTGAGGTAAGCCTTGTGCTGCCTTTCTGGATAATAATTGCTTGGTAAGTCCTGGGTTTTGAAGGTAGGATAGAGGACATCTGCGGCAGATTTACTACGTGCTTGGTAAGAGCATGTCTACGAAAACACTATAAATACTTGCAGGTTTCCCCTTTGTTTTGTCCTTATACAAATCGACTCAATTTCATTACTATCTTATCAATTTTAGTTCACGCAACTATCAAAATCTTAAAATGCCGTCTTATGTTGTTGTTGGCGCCTCTCGCGGCCTAGGGGTAAGGCTATGTTCCTACACCTCATCATATTCTAATTCTAACAAAACTCCCAGTACGAGTGGCTTCGATTTCTCAGCCAAGATCCAGCCAATACTGTCATTGGACTGGCACGAACTCCAGAGCCTGTCGAGGCCCAGCTTGCAGCTGATAAAATCACCAACGTCCGCATTGTAAAAGCTGACATGCTTGATCACAAAAGTCTCACAATAGCAGCCAACGAGGTTTCTAAAATAACTAAAAACTCACTCGATCATTTGATTGTTAACGGCGCCTATCTCAGTCCTGACGCGTCTTTCATCACCCCGACGGAATTCACCGGTCAAGAGGACCTCCTTCGCAGAGAATTCATCAACAACTTGGATGTGAACGTCGTCGGTGTCATCTACTCCATCAATGCATTTATTCCGCTCATTCGTCAAGGAAACGTCAAGAAGATCACTGTCATTTCAACAGGCCTAGCGGAGTTGGAGTTAACGCAGAAGACAAATATTGCGTTCTCAGTGCTATACAGCTCGACTAAAGCGGCTACAAACATAGTTGTTGCCAAATACGCTGCTGAGTTAAGAGGCGACGGAATTATTCTCCTCGCCTTGAGCCCAGGGGTTGTCGACACAGCAACCGGACCTCGTAAGTCCACCCGTCTCAATACAAACGAGTCGTAATAGAAATAATAGCTTGGAAACTAACAATCTAAATAGCACTTCCCGAACACATACCGCGAATGCAAGAGATGGGAGCGGAGTTTGCACGTTTCTATCCAAATTTCAAAGGGCCGATCAGTCCAGCTGAGAGCGTGTCTCTCATGAAAAATGTCATTGACAATATGACGGTTGAGGATTCTGGAGCGTTCTTGTCCCACCTTGGCAGCAAGGAGTGGCTTTGAATGCATTTGGCATAGAAGTTCTGAATACAGTAAAGATAAATGGAACTATATGTACTACATTACTATTTCTTTAGTATGCCTCTTATACCAACCTTATACAAACGTCTCTGTCCAGACTTCTGGAACAAACGACCACCGTAAACTGGTTATGCAGATAGCGAATAAGCCGGCAATTCTTCCATTTGTTCAAATTCCGTCATTGAAATTTCGTACCCAAGATGCCGTTTGAGAAGTTCATGAGTAACGAATCGCTCTGGCATATTGCCCTGGGCATCAACAAACGATACATGGCGATTGACGTCACTGATCCTCTGCAACTCATTGGCATGGCGATGATGATGCGGGCATCCATCAACACCAATCAAGAAGATCGTCACATGAGCCCACGAGAGTCCAAGGAGATCTAATTCGAACTCATCCATATCCGTCGCTTCGCCATCGAGCAAGAGCAGTAACCTCAGCATCGGTGTTTCGGGACCTGCTTGCCATCCATACACTGGGTGGTGGATCGCCGAGGCGGAATGTTTCTGAAAATGTAGATCCTTGACCTTCTGCCAGCCGGTCATGACACGAGTTCCGCCGCCGATGCGGACATTGCGCCACATGGCATCAAGGTTTTGGTGGTTGATGTTCCCGATATAGTGGGCTTGGTTCGAGAAGGTCGTGAGACTGTAACCTCCGAAAGCGTGGTCATGGTTTGCCATGGCATCGGTGAAGCGCCGTATAATGGCCCTGGCAACATCTAGGACACAATAAGTATCTCATATAGGACTGATGGGGGTATTAGCATTACCTTTATTCTTTGGTTGGGTTGAAGGCTGGTAGCCCGTAATGAGGTATTTATTATAAACTGGTCGGGCAGGATCAAAATCCATAGATCCGGAGACATCTAAGAGGATCATGGTATCATCTGTGGGCACTTCTGGCCGATCATATGCCCTAAATGGCGTTGGCATAACCTGTTTAGAGTATCCTCGAGATGTATGCTGAAGATGGCAAGTGTCATTGGCAGAGTAGTATTGAGGGGGTGGCTCGACCGCTGAAGCCATCCTAGCACGAGCCATGTCCATTGCGGAGATGAAGTCTGGCTTCATCCTGATGCCCGCGACTCCTTCCCGGTGGTTCAAGACCCAATATAGCCGTTCTTCGGCTGTGTCCTCATACCCGCGCCACTGAGGTGTAATTCCTCTCCACCCAGAAGCAGGTTCAATGCTAAACTTGAGGGGGTTAGAAGCAGCGCCAGCCCAAGCAACTGGAATTGGTTCAAAGTAGCCAGCTAGAAGCAAATGCAGATACTGGATAGGTTGGTGAGCTCGAAGATGCCCAATTTTTCTAGTCATGCCGACCTTGTCTTGATAGCTAATGACTATTTGTCGCCATTGCTCATTTGGCCACCTGCCTCGCTCTTCAGCGAGAATAGAGTTTCGTAACTCCCGGCCTTTTCTGATCTGCTTTTCCATTTTTGCAACCGCTCGCTCTTCGGATGATTTAATCCCGATGGCTTTCCTAAACGAAAATTTAGACGATTTGGTAGATGCCTCTGCACTATCATCATTAGGTGGAGTAACGAGGCTTTGCTGCTTCTCATCTGAAGCCTTATAAGGTAGTATCTTTTGGTCTGGTGCATTAGAACCGGCTACTCCAATGCTCATGTTCGACATTGTGGTGTTTACACCGTCAATATCATCCCAAATGTTAATTCTCGGTTCCTTAGCATCAATATCGGCTTGTGCTTGGCGATTAAGACTGTTGTTCATCTGGATAGTTTGGTGAACTGACATTGCGTGGCTATCTGGTTTAGGTCTCTGAGAACCCCATTGAGACACATACATTCCATATGGCGAGATAACAGTGTATTTGTAGGGGTTACTACTGAACATGGAAGCGGATAAATTGTTGGCCAAACTAGAGGTATAATAGCCCTCATTATAAGCTTTCTCTCCTTTTTAGCCAAAAATAAAGTATCAGCCTCTCTAAATAAGGAAGGACATATTCATTAGAAGAGGGTGGACTGACCTGGATACATAACCGCGTTTGACCACATTTCCTGCACAACATAGCGGTGGTATTTCCTCCTCTGGTAAGTATGGATAGCGCAACCGCAGTAGTAATCTGACTCATGCTCTGGTTCTATCTCGCTGTTATAGATCCCATATTGCAATTGGAGGTTCTGTAGCGCAAACTGCATCTCTTGCTATAGGGATGTTAGTTGGGCGGCGAGGACTTAAGAGGATAAAACAGACCTCATCCCTTGCACGGACGTTCGCAGCCTCAATTACTCGATTCGTGTGACGCCGTCCAGTAGACGTACTCGTGTTCTGGGAGCCCACAGGATAAGCTGGAGGTGCATATGCCGGTGGAGCATTTGTTGGTATCATGCCCTTGGCATCGCTTGGATGCGTCGATTTTTCAGCGGCCAAAGCTGAACGATTTGCGTTAAAAGATGTGATAAAATCCGCGACCTTTGGCGTGTCTCCCAGTAAACCTGTGAGATGAATGATAGCCTCGGCATCGGGAAGTGTGTCAGCGTACAGAATAATCTCTTTCAGAGACTCTTCGTCAAGAGGCAAGAGCTCTGAGAGCTGCGGCAGTGCCCATTGCACAAGTGTCATGTTTTCTTTCTATTATTTACGATGATTGTATTTGCGAGATGATTAAATAATCAAGACAGTGTATATATGTGTGAGTTGGTGCATGTGATGCAAGGCTATATGGATGAGTGTGAGGCTGCGGGTGTCATGATCAATCCTTTGAGGCTTACGCGGCAACACCGTATTGAGCCTAGGCAGATTACCCGCCCACTACTGATCAACGACCAGATTCAGTATGCCTTGATTAACATAGGTGATGATAACACTTTTGCAGCCTTTCCACGGGGACGTGACAGTCCCCAATAAGGGCAAATCATAACACCCGTTTGGTTGTTACCTCAAACATTGGGCCTAAATCATGGTGTATTGAACATCCCTTACGCTAGCTACATTCTGCTGTTCCACTCCCCAAATATTTCCGCTCGGTATCTTCTGTAATACAGATTTCATCGACTCCACTGTGGTGTTTATGTACTAGAAAATAAATAGGAGATGACCCAAATCCGACACTTCAAAGTGATGTAGAAGCGTGTTCAGAGCCCAAAAGTTCAAAGTAGCTCTCAAAAATAGCTGGACTCCATTGACAAGCGGTTCCTGAGCTTGGTATATGGGTTGTTTCGGTGCTTGGTTTTGTATACAATGAATTGTCCCCAGCAGCCGGTGTACCCGCAGTGGAACTTGCCAATGCCAACAGGCGAGTAAGTTCGTGAGAATTGTGTTGCGCTTTCGGCAACTCAGAACGAGATTTTGGACTCCGATCTTCCTGTCCTAACGATGAATCAAGGCTATCTTCTCGCCTGCGCTTTGATACTTTGGCCCGGCTACCTTGGGATGACACAATGGTCGGAGCTTCTGCCTGTTTGGCGCCGTTGTCACCAGGTGACACTTCCCATTTGGATGGATCACTTTTTATCATCTGCCGTGCCAGTAGAGCCTTTGAGCGAAGCTCCTTAATACTTTCCCAGTGATGAAGCCGATTCATATCACCGCCAGTTTGCCAGTATTCATAAGTCTCTTCGGCAACTTCCCATGCCAAATCTAGTCCGCCCCCCTTGGGAAGTAAAGCAAGATTTATGAATAAATATGCCAGTACATCCCACTCGATATATCGTTGAAATAACCAGAGCCACTGTCTGCACTTCTCATAACTCCTGAGAGTTTGGGCTTGTTGCAGAACCTCGATGCAAATCATTCGGAAATTTTCTTGTATGAGTACCGCCTGGTCTAGCCGCTCTCGCGGCTTACTCACCGTTAGTTTAAGTTTGACAAGAATCAAGCGGCTAGAAGCTGCGGTGATAAAGTCTAGAGGTATTCCTTTGTCGCAGCGTGATAGGTATTGCATTTCTATCCTTTCTTTGAATATGTCTATAGCTTTGCATTTCTGCGACACTGATAGAATCGGGTAGCTATTGTCTGAGCAGAATTGATCGGAAAACACGACTTGGCGAGAGAAATTGCTGATCTCCAATCTCAAAAGAGTGAATAGCATGTCCGTTCTTCCCTGGGCCGTCGGGGGTGGTTCTTGCATTTCGAAATCAAGGCTCGCATCGTTCACGTTTGAAGGGAGTCTTGTGTCGAACCATGAGTCCAGGATACGTGGGTCAACGCCATGATCTTCCGCAATTCGGATGTCGAGAATATATATCTGCCACCAGAGCCGGCGTCTCATCTCGACTTGAAATGGGGCCATGCCTAACGCGGCTCCGTCACGATGTAGACCAATTCTAAATGCGATACCGATGGCAGTCCCAATTGATGTGCGGACATCTGGACCTTGATCATCACGTCTGCCACAAATCTAAAACTCATATTAGGCCTGGACTTCGGTGGTTAGATCTCACATACGAGGTATATGGCAAATGCCTGCAATATAGTCATATCCGTCGACTCCCGCAGTTTGGCCTTTGAGAGGGAGTTTTCTACTATAATGCGGTATCTTCAAATATCAGTAAAATTAATCCAGAAGCTAACAGTGTATATGATTACCTTTTCAATACCTCATGCTTGCCTTTGCTGAACTCAGTCTGGCACTCCTCTGGAGTCATCGTAATTACAGAGGCATAATAAATGGCGAATATAACACACATAGTAGATGTATCAACGAAACCTCGACCTCGAATAGAATTCATAACCTGCTTCTGAACCGTTGGGGCATGGAATACTTTCAGGACTGGCTCTACTCTTTCCAGGTACGTTTGCCATAAAAAGGCTATCAGTTCTGAGGAGGGATGAGGAGGTTGAAAGGCATGATTTAGCTCATCCTCTTTGTCTAGCCAGGATGAGTCCTCGTGCAACTCAACATCACGGTGTTCAATTTCGTGGGGTTGGTGTACAGCATCATGCGCGTAGCTTCCCTCGCCAACTGGAGTTAAAGATTTCGTCTGCAAAAGCTGCCGAATCTGAGAAAGACAATGGTCGAACGACACCAATGTTTGCTCAATTCTCTCGATGCGGGCAACAACATCCGTATCAGCTGTTTTATTATCTGTATTTTGAGTGGTCACACTCGGCGGAGGGTAGCTGCACTGGACCTTGACTTTGACGCAATATGAGCAAGGCAGGGCTCTATCGCACTTAATCTTTCGTCTGCGGCACTCAATGCAGGAGGGTGCTACAGCGCTCGGAGGATGCGGCATTTCGCTTGGAAGTATCGATTATGATCTGGATTGAGTGAGAAGTGTGAGCAACTTTGACTGCATTCGTGAATTATAAATCGAGAGGTTATATGGAGGATGACCCAAGGTAGCTAGCGCGGCGATTGATTGGCTAGAGCGGAACTGCGGAGCCCCACTCCGCTCTCCTCGGCCTGCATTTCTAACCTCAGCCGCCCTGCGGAATCAACGCAGATCCCAGCAGCAAGACGAAATATACGCCTGGATGCTTTTGAGAAAATGACGCGATGTTGATTGAAAATATTGTTACCTTTTTCTAATTGGCTGAGACGGGGGAGCGGACGGAGTCTCTTTAAGCAATATTATAATCCATAACATAATATTTGTAATGCGTATTCAAATTATAGAGTAGGGCTGAGCAGACGTCAGCTATTCAAACATATAAAAACCGCGATCTATTCCTGCCGATAAAAGCTTCTCATCCTCCAAATATTACGTCTATTCTGTATTAGGGTTCCAAATTCACTTTTCAAACAACAATGGCTTCCCCTCTCAAGAACATTGCAATCATTGGCGTATATTACCCCGTTCCAGACCATCCCCGTGAATGCACTCGCTGATAATCTACTAGGCTAGCGGCAGCATTGGCAAAATCGTCTTCGACGGCCTCATTGAATCTTCCAAGTTCAACATCACAGTTATCTCTCGCAAGGAGAGCGAGGCTACTTTCCCTTCTGGGGTCACTGTTGTCAAGTCTGATCTCTCAGATGAAGGCCTGATAGAAGCCTTTAAAGGCCAAGATGCAGTCATCTCGACTGTAGGAGCAACTGGATTTGGCGACCAAAAGAAGTTCGTGGATGCTTCCATCCGCGCTGGCGTCAAGCGCTTCATCCCATCCGAATTCTCGGCGAGCAGTCAGGACAAAGCGGTGGTGGGGTTACTGCCACTGTTTGGACAGAAAGCAGAAATAGTCGAGTACCTCAGAAGCAAGGAGAGTACTGGTTTGACTTGGACCGGCGTTGCCGCTTCATGTTTGTTTGACTGGGTAAGATTTTAATATTATTGTACATGTGTGTAAAAGTATCTGACGAGTCATCATCAAATAGGGACTTGCAAACGGTTTCTTGGAGTTCGACATTGCCAATCGCACTGCTACGATCTGGGATGGTGGAGACAAAAAATTCACCTTGACCAACGAGAAACAGCTAGTTCGAGCCGTTGCTTCTGTTCTGCAGCATCCCGAGGAAACGAAAAATCAGTACCTCCACATCGCCTCAGTCGAAACTAACCAGAACGAAATTCTTGCTTCTTTGGAGGAAGTGTCAGGAGAGAAATGGACAGTGATTAAGACAACAACGGACACGCAAGTTTCCGAAGCAGTCAAGAAGCTTACTGCTGGGGACTTCAGTGGTGCCTTTGCACTCGTCCGTGGCACTGTTTTTGGTAACACCCAGGGTCTCCATGCAAATTATGCCGCAGATGAGAAGCTGGCGAATGATATTTTGGGGCTCGGTTTGGAAGATGTCAAAGACGTTGTCAAGCGTGTTGTCAACAAATAGACCTTAGTCTATTTCCATATAGCAGTCGAGAATAGTATACGAGTAAACGTCTGAGGAGAAATGCTATAAAACTGCCCTGTTCTCGAGCAGTCCCTGGACGGATGGCTTCGACGTGTCCATTCCGAGAGGCATGATGGTATAGTATATTAGGTAATAAATTACAATTAAAGATCGAATAAATGATCCTTCCGCTACTGCCTTTTACAATCGACCAAGATAGCAACGTGGTTCATACCACTCGGAACCCCATCCCTTTGTTTGCAGCGTGGGGTGAAGAGCGAATAATCCTACAATCATTGAAACGCTTGCCATATCAATACAGCCACGCAAATAGTCAATGGGGCAGCGAGTGAGAGGCCAGGAGACGCAGAATTCTCAGTGGTGGTGGTTGACCCCCCAGTATTCTTTGTGGTTTTGCCGCCATTAGAAATCGCAGCAGCAGTGCCATCGGTTGACCCCGCAACATCACTTGACCCTGAAGCATCACTTGCGGTTCCATCGTCATTAGAGCCTGCAGCAGCGCCATCGGTTGAGCCCGCAGTATCGCCTGAGGATCCACCGCCATTAGAGCCCGCAGCAGCGCCGCTGGTTGAGGTCGGAGTAGCGCCTGCAGTTCCAGTGCCACCAGAGCCTTTAGAGGCTTTCGTAGCAGATGGTGAAACGGAGGACGACGACTTCGATGGCTTGGGGCACACATTTTCATACACATACTGCTCAGGAGCGCCAGTACAAGTTTTCGCAGACTTAGCGTCGAATTTGCCGCTCGGATACATCCAGCAACTGCCCGAAGAGTACGGTGTGTTCATTGAGTTATGCGGATTGAAGATGGCGTAAGTGCAGGAATCGGCCTTTGCACATTGACTCATGCAGTCTGATGCACCCGTACTAGCGCTGCAAGAGTCCCAGCAGTCATTAGGAGGCGTCGGGTACCCGCAGACAGTGGCAACAGCGGAAGGAGTCGCGGTGGCGGCGCAAGCGCCAGCAGTGGGGGTTGCGGTTTCGCCAGCACACACGGGCTTGCTATAGACGGATAGCCATGGGTTGGCGCAATCCGAACTACCTTTGCTCGCATCGAAGGATGTGCCTGGGTACAACCAGCACGTGCCGGTGCCGGTGTAAGGGTTGCCGGCGGCGAAGATGACAAAGTTGCAGGGAGTGTGGTCGTTGCAGTACTCCCAGCAGTCGGACCTACCGCCGGCGGCAACAGCAAACTCTGGGCCAGGTTTTGTGTAGTCGCAGATAGTGGTGACGAGGGAAGCAGTGCAGCTTGATGCGGCATCATGGGCAGATACCACTGGGTTTGGGGTTTCGGCAAGTACTCCCAGAGCCCCTAGGGCAATGGAGGCCCAGAAGGGAGCGGTGTTCATGGTCTTCATGTTAACGAGCGTGGGTGGCTAACGAGCGTGGGTGTGGAAATAAACGGTGTTCGAAACTTGGGGAAGACCGGGGGAAGTATCGATATTTAAACAGGAGAAGCATCATCAGGCAGAAAGGCTAATTTGAATAGAGCTCGTGTCAAAATCATCATGGGGTGGCAGTCGCGGGTACAATACGAACGGACCTGCCTATTTATAACGGCATAAAGTAGCAAAAGGGTGAGAAATCCCTGTCGATTGGAGGGAGAGAGACTTCAGGCGCGGGGGATACGGTGACAACTAGCCCCAAGGTTGCAGTTTTTCTCTTACTGTACCTGCCAAGATCCCCCATTAGGCTTGGGTTTGGCCGAGTTGCTGCGCCGTACTACACAACTAGCGCATTCCATCACAATCCCAGAGCTAATGGGTATTCAGCTCGTCAGTATTTTGGAGATTCAACGGAAGACCTGTAGAATAGCGTAGAAATTCGATTGATTTATAAATTTTATATAAAATATTTATATACAATATTTATATACTATATTTATTGTCAAGCTTTTACTCTTTGCGCCAGTCGAGTGAGTACGGCAGTCGGAGATTCCAACACGATTTTGCCTGTGGATCCCCGTATGTTGGAATTACATCCAACAAAGTCCAATATAAAAGCTAGTCACGAGACCAGCAACGTACTGATTTGGACTAGCGTGAATCGACGAACCGGCCCAACATTAAGTACACGATCAGTCGGAATCGATAAGCCAGGCATCACGCATCTCATTCACCTCGAAGCCACATTCCATCATTGACTACTGTATGCGCAGGAGGCCAGGCGTGCCGAGAGGGTTGGGGAGCGTGTTATAGCTGTGGTGGTAATTGAGGAGAAAGACTGGCTAGAGGAAGACAGAGCAGACGATAGCTGCCTCGAGCTGAAACGGCGCGAGGTGAACAGCTTCATCCGGACAAAAGGGTGTCGGCATATGATCCTTATGCGGTGCCTATAAATCAACTTACGGGGCTGCAAGGAATTGAAGCGGTGCTGTATGACAACTGCAGGCGAGAAGAAGTGGCGTGGAAGAGTGAGTCGTCTGTGTAAGGAATGGTCATGCCTCAGGCGTACGGACGAAAGGTGCCGTGTGGACTGGAAGAGATGGAGTCGACGCTAGGGGAAGAAAGGGAGCTTGGGCGGTGGGGCTGCCGGATGTGACCGAAAGGCGAAGCCATGGTGACAAGACATATCTGTCAGGTCCCTTCTTCCTTCTTCCCTAAAATTCGACTCAAACATCTCTTCTTTCAGTAGTACTCTTCTTTCGGTCACTGCGAAGCAAAAGTAGATAGAATGTAGATTAGAGTTAGCAAAGAATGTGCTATGGATATATGTCACATTTATTCCAGCCTAACTGTAACATATATTAAGCTTATACACTTATCCTCTATAGTACCATAGCTTCTACTATCATACCTAATCTGCCTTCCGCACCGCCTCTTTCACAACCTGCGTTAGAGTCTTACGCTGGTACTTTGGCCCAACTAGCTCCGTCAACAAAACCTGCGGATAATACGCCGCCCCAGATCCACCATAGTTGAGTAAATGAATCAGGGACACCGCAGTCATCCTCAAGTCTCCACTCGCACGATATTGCTCAGCCTTCTCTATCAACTCCGCTGAGGTAACATGCGTGACGTCCCACTTTGCGCCCGTCTCCTCTTCCAACTCCTTTAGCAGCGCCGCGCCCGAGTACTCCACCTCCGCAATATGAATTTTCTTGTTCTCGGACTCTCCTGGTGGTCGGAGCAGCATATCTAACAAGGCCAGGGCAATAAAGTACTTAGTGCTTCCCGTTGCCTTGTGGATTCCTCGGTCTACGAGCCTTGCCTTGCGCGCTGGGATGTCAAACCCTAGGAACCCGTTATCTAGACCATCATCAATCCACCCAGCGGGCACTAAGATTGTGTACGTGATGGCTCCAGCGCTGGCGACGTCGAAAATATTTTTGATGTTGGCGGCACGGGTCGACATCGGCTTCCCTTGCTCTGCCAGGGAGACGATGAAGGGGTGCGTGACGTCGGCTGAGTAGTCGCAGGGCACTATGCGCCTAACGCCGGCTTTAACGGCATGAGAGAGGAGAGCAGCATTTGCTTTGGGATAGAGTTAGTTAAGTGATACTACTTGCATGTTGGGTTTGAGGGAAGATTTAGTTTACCTGCAGGGGCAAATTCGCCGTTGTGCGCGGCGATGAGAACATCCTGGCCGACTAGTGCTTCTCTGAGAAGGTCATTTTTCTCACTGTAGTCGCCCACTTCGATGACTTTGATACCAGCAGGGAATTGGTGCTCGCCTGCCTTCCGCGTGATGATAGTGAGGGAGAAGCGGTCGCCCTCGCCATGAATGGCCTTTACGAAGTGCTGGCCAAGAGTACCAGCGCCACCCACGATGGCGATATTTTTAAACAGAGACATCTTTAAGACGGTAATTGAAGTCTTTAAGAAAAGGAGAAGAATGACTATTGGTCTGAGATATTTTGTGTGAATAGAAAGGCATTTCTAGTGGCCCAGCGTAGTATTTATAGATGGCCACCATATCACTCAATCCCCTGCTTCGAAGTTTTCATTCCCATTGATAAGCAAGGAATTTAATCATGATTTGAAACCGAAAGTACGCAAAGGGATGTTGCCTATATGCAAGTTTATTTGTAATTTTTTTCTACATACTCGAAGCTGGATGTTCGATGTGAGAACATGGTTGTCGAAGCAGATGGCGCTAGCAGTTTTCAGCGTACCAATCCCGTGCCTTAGCGTCTGTTTAGCAGCGGTTTTAGCGCTCGTGTCGCCTTACCTTGCCCAAATGCATAGCCAGTGCGTCCTCGTGTCGTCTTTCCGTTTCTATCACTCACTCAGCTGGCATAGATCAATAAGAAATCTCCACTTTTCTTACCAGTTACCAGTCTATGGCGGTCCTACCTACATAGCTCATTATTAATCTACCCATACCAACTGGTAACTTCCCAAATTTAGTCTGAACTTTCTTTCTCCCTACCATCCCCTGCAAGGCGCGCGTGAAATCTGAGTCTCAATGTCGGATTCCTTGAGAAGCAACAGCGGATGTTGGACGTGCAGAGTCAGGAGGAAGAAGTGCGATGAGACTAGCCCAACTTGCCTGACGTGCGACTCGCTGAACCTGCCCTGCTATGGATATGGCCCAAAGCCTAACTGGATGGACCGAGGTGTGAGGGAGAGAAAGGTTGCCAAAAGCCTGAGAAATATTGTCAAGCAAACGCTTAGCCTGCAGCGCCAATGGCAACCTCGAGAGTCTCAAATGCTATCAGATGAACCTTTATCGCTGCCTCACCTCCATCACGCTTCTATGAATGATGGTTTCTTATTCGAAGACGCTGCGGATGCCAGCTTCCTCCTGCCTGAGTCTCTCAACTCAACAGGAACTTCAGTGTCACTGCTCGACGAAAGTTCAAGCCCAAGAGCTCCGACCAGCCCAGCTCTTAAAAATCCATCCCCAGCAGGGGCAGTTATTGCTGGCGCCGCACGCAATGACACCATAGATCTCATGCTAACCAGTGAGAGCTGGTCTGTTGTCCCGGTACAATTTGAGGAAGATCAAGCAACTCTACTCATGCATTTCTTTGACCATGTCTTACCACTCCAGTTTCGTTTTTACAATCCTTCAATAGGTGAAGGGGGCCGAGGTTGGCTCCTTTCGATTCTGATACGGACCAAGCCACTATATAACGTGGCCCTCAGCTTGGCTGCCTATCACCAGCAGTCAATATTGGTACAGGATAGGAAAGTTCAATGCACGGCTAGTCTCGGTAAATTGAAAGAGCGACACATTGAATGTATCAGAGCGTTACGACTTCATATTGAGAAATATCCAGTTGGAAGTCAAGGCGATACCTGCCAAGACAACATAGAAACATTGGCTTGTATTACGCTACTTATTGCTTTAGAAGTAAGATCACCATGCTCCAAATTCCGCAGCTATTACTGACGAATGCGATCCCTCAAGTTGTTCACAGGTGACACTAATGACTGGCAAGTGCATTTGAAAGCCGCATCCACCGTGGCACTTACCTGTGGTCGCAAAGCACTGCAAATACACAGCTCTCCTTCTAGTACGTCTAATACACATGAGCTAGCAATCAGGTTCTTCACAGGCGTCATTATCTGATACGACATCCTATCATGTGCTACCACTGGCCTGAAGCCATTTCTTGCCCTGCACGACGTCGACGAAGTTTTTTATAGGATTCATTTCCATAGACTTATGGGCTGCGAGAGCTGGCTGATGCGCCTCATTTTGGAGATTGCCATACTTTGCGAATCGAAAAAACGCCACGAAAACAGCGGTGCCTTGCGTATGCAGGAGCTTGTTCATAGAGCAACTGACATCAAGGCGAGAATAGAATTAGGCTTAACAATGAGCTACGGGTATCCACATGGGGGAGCTATGGTGGATAACACAGCCACCACAATGATCTCACACGCATCAGCTCCCCCCGTACAGCATATTACGCGGGTATTCGCCTGTGGAGCTCTTGTATACTTACAAGTCTTCATCTCTGGCCCGCACCCCAAGATCGCAGAGATCCAACAAGGTGTATCTAGGACAATGGCCGCTCTTAATACTTTGCCGGACAAGGACTTGGTGCGCAACTTGCTATGGCCTGTTTGTATTGCCGGATGTATGGCTACGGCGGAGCATGAGCTGTACTGGAGAAATCTTGTTTCCAGTGTGGGCGAGGAGAGGTGGTCATTCGGATACCCATCGAAAGTCCTTGATATTATGGAGGAATGCTGGCGTTTGCGTAAAGGACAATCGGAAAACCTCGCGGCTGTGGACTGGATGACGGCAATGAAAAATCTCGATATGAAAGTTCTCCTTGTATGATAAGTGCTGTAAAGCGAGGCAATAAAAAGAACTATTCATTAGGACAGGCGATCACCTGCTGCGTAATATATGGCGCTAGCAAGGCATATCTTTCGAGTGGAACCGTATTGCCCGACCTGTTTGAGATGGAATATGTGAAATTAAGCCTATTGTGTGGATGCTGTTTCCACTCTCGCTAGCTATCCTCAACTAATCCATAGTCGATCTAGTTACCAAGTCATCTACTCCTCCGTTTGACACATTTCTCACTCTCGTGCCCCTTTTCTGTATAACCCAGAAAAGTTTTATGTTGATAGTTTTAGATCCCGGCCTGTCATGAGTTTCTGATTTACAGTTTTGTTTTCTGTGAGCGCACTGGGCGTCACGTCGGTAAATGGCCCACCCTCAGCTTGGTGCCCACATAAAACCTGACCCGCTCTCCCTTTATACTCCCCTCCCGTTGTGGACGATTCAGACCTTTAGGCTACTTTTGAATTCATTGATATATAATATATACTGTCTTATATTTTGTCGTGCACGTTCGTAACCGCCCAGCCGGCAAAAACGAGACCTGTGCCTGCTTCCAGTGTTACTAGCTGAAATAGCTGCAGGATTATACTCCACAAATATGTCCATCCCCGCCGCTCCAAGAAGAGAATACTGTATCCATCGGAAGTCATCAAATTTTAGTACAGTACCATTATCTCATGGTAACCATAATCAAACGATGAGGCGACTCACAGAACTATCCCCTGCACGTGCGTTCCTGGCTCCATGATCACACATTGATTTAGCCTAAATGACACAATAACCCCAGTGTCCCCTGAAAAACGAAAGCAGATCCCCCGCACCCCGCACCCCACGTTCCGCCCTTGCCGATATCCTCCCCACCTATGCAACATACTGTAGCTTTGATAGCCCACCTTTCGGAGAGCTTCACCCAAAGCTCGTCGAAAACATAGCTCGTAAACCTTCATGGTCCACTGTCATGCTAAGCGCTAACCCGCGCTTCAATTTAACCAAGTCTTTCCGATTGGTGACTAACGTCGATGCTACGCCAACCTCCACCAAACCACACCGGCAGTTCTAGGTGCTCATATAATTTTCAAAATATTGCCTTGATCTTCAGCGAGCTAAGAAACGTCGTGGGGATGCTCGAATCCGGGAAGCTGGGTTTGGGCCTGCTATGACAAATTGGGCGCCATGGCAGTCCAAGACCTATAAGTAGCTCGAGGACCTGGTTCTCAGCAAGCCAGGGACTTACACGCCGCAGTATCGAATCTGCTCCCCGTTATAAAAATCGCCCATCACAATGGAGCAACTCGACAATATAAATGCCACTAACCTGGCGCTGGCATCGGACCTCACTCACCTCCAAGAGCAAGACACCACGCCATGGTACCAGAAAAAGAACCTTCGATTCCTATACTTGACGCTCGTTCCATCGGCTCTTGGAGTTGAGATGACTAGTGGATACGATGGTTCTGTGTTAAATGGACTGCAGACAGTTGCCAGTTGGATTGATTATTTTGATAATCCCCAGGGTGCTATTCTTGGTATCATCACAGCAGCTTTCTCGCTTGGCTCTGTGGCCGCAATCCCATTTGTGCCATGGATCAACGATCGGTTCGGGCGTAAGATGAGTATTAAATTTGGAAGTCTTTTGATCATGATTGGAGCAGTCATACAGACAGCCTCCGTCAATAGTGAGTTGCCCCTTCTCGATCTTCATTGAGCACCTGCTAAATTAAAATAGTCGCCATGTTTTTGGTGTCCAGATTTATCTTAGGCGCAGGTATCCCATTTGCGATTAATGGCGCCTCTCAACTCATCGCCGAACTGGCATACCCGAGAGAACGTGCAGTCATCACTGGGCTCTTCAACGAAAGTTGGTATGTCGGGTCGATTATGGCCGCCGGTATAACATTTGGTACATACCAGATGCAGTCAACTTGGGCCTGGAGACTTCCGTCACTTCTACAAATTCTTCCTTCTATGCTACAGATTACGTTTATTTGGTAAGAATATGCAACACAGCATCATTTACCCTGACGTTAACCATCCGTTAGGTTTGTACCCGAGAGCCCTCGTTGGCTACTCTCCAAGGACCGATCCGAAGAAGCATTCGATATCCTTGTTAAATACCATGGTGAAGGCGATCGCGAAAATGCATTCGTCCTGGCAGAATTTGAGCAAATCCGGTCTACAATCCGCATGGAAGTTGAAGCATCAAAAACAAGTTGGCTGGACCTGTTCAAGACCCGTGCCAACCTGCACAGACTATTTATTGCGGCTTGCGTTGGTCTTTTCAGCCAATGGTCTGGAAACGGTCTGGTATCATACTACCTAGCCAAGGTACTCACAACTATCGGCATTACGGATCACCGCAAGCAGAACCAAATCAATCTTGGCCTCCAGTGCTGGAACCTCGTATCCGGAGTTTCCGCAGCCTTCATCACGAAGCAACTGGGCCGCCGAACACAGTATCTCATCGCTTTCGGAGGCATGACCGCTATATTCGCGTGCTGGACCGGAGCCAGCGCCGTGTTTGCACAGGATCCCAAGAATAACCAGGCAGCCGGTGCTGTAGTTGGAATGATTTTTGTCTACTACGGTTTCTACAACTTGATGCATCCATTGACCTACATCTACCTCACGGAAGTCTTTCCGTTCATCAGCAGATCTAAGGGTGTCGCTCTCACACAATTTTTCTCCAGAGCCGGAAGCTCATTCAACCAGTTTGTCAATCCTATCGGCCTTCAGAATCTCCAGTGGAAGTTTTACATTGTCTACGTTGCTTGGTTGGCTTGCGAATTTGTCATTATATTCTTTGCCTATCCCGAGACGAAAGGACCAACCCTGGAGGAACTGGCAATTGGTAAGTTACATTCACATCTGCTACATTTAGTGTCGCTAATTGTTATAATAGTCTTCGAAGGCAAGAATGCCATGGTGGGCCATTCTTCGGGCAAAGCAAATGATGATGCGGAGGTCGATCAGGTTGAGAGAGTTTGAAATAGTGTTTGAAATCAATCTACCAAATTTCATGAGGAATATGTGTAGATCAATAACGTTTTCCGGGCCCTACGAGTCTTGCCTCATAATTATCTTTGGTTACTTTCAGTAAAGCACGTAGCTCAAACATCCTGCCTCGTGGTAGCTCCAATAGCCTGTCCAGAAACAGGTATCAAGAAATCACTCGCTAGCAATCGCCCATCAGCACCTCTAGCACCCTTGAGGATAGATGGATCGACACTCTTGAATGCGCTATCGCTCCAGTCTCCACCAACCTGCCACGAGTTGCCCGATGCCACTACAGGTCCCGTCAAGCTAACCTGAGCATTGACGTTTTTTGTCGCGATGTTGGCAGTCATTACTGATGACGAGCTACGGAAGTTGAAGCCGTTGTCGCCGTTGTTCCATGCTGTGTTACGCTCAACGGTCAGTTTGCCTGGGTTTCCATTATCAATGAAGCCCTTCTTCGCGTTGCCCCAAGCCATTGAGTTGCGCACAATGTGGTTTGCAGGTGGGTTGTCGGTAATACCGAGTTTAAACCCATTGCCGTCGCCATTAAAGTCGGTGAAATCCCAGTGATTGAAGCCGTTGCCCCACGCGTAAACCTCCTCAATTGTCACAGGCGATCCAAACATGAAAAGATCAAGCCCATCATCGACGTTATCCCACAAACGTGCATTACGAAGCACATTGCCCTCGCCGGAGCCCTCCTTGCAAGCAAATCCATCAGCAGACTCGCCATTCTTTCGAGGGTCTCGGTTGCGGTAGGAGTCAAGGTAGATAACAGTGTTATTAGACGCGATACCTTGGAGTTGAAAGCCAGATTCGTAATTGTCATGAGTGGAGAGGAGCTCGTAGTAATTATGGGAAGAGTCGCGAGAGTAGACACCATAGGGTCCATTGATCAGTCTAATATTGGTCAGCTTCATCGTGTGATCAATGTTGTCACGGTAATTTACTCGAGGTTGTAGAACTTCCAATAGTTACCATTCTCAATATGCAGGATTCCCCGCTCCTTATTAGGCAGCGATTCGTCGAGGCCGTAGGGAGTCCTGGTAACAGAAGTTAGATCGTAGCATAAATACTATCAAGAGCAAGACATACCCTGGCAGAGACTCGCCATCAAGGATGACCTTCTCTTTCTGGTACGACCGGAGAGTAATTGGCGCCGTGCGAGTTCCGCTCTTCGTGATCTGGATATTTGTCGTCGGCTTGTACGTTCCAGCACGCAGCAGAATCGTGTCACCAGCAACAGCGGCATTCACGGCGGATTGAATTGAGCCATACGGCGAGGTAGACGTCCCAGAGCCGGTGCCCGTAGGAGAGACGTAAATGTCCTTGGCCTGACTACTGGCGATCAAGCCCGCCAAGAGGACGAGGGGGCGCAGAACGTATATTTCAACCATCATGAAGGCCAAATGCCAAATTGATTCGAAATACGTACGTCGGGCTTCTTGTCGAATATACCATATTTTATTATTGAGCGAACCAGCATGTAGAATAAATACTTTTTTGAGAGGTCCTATGACGCTATCCTTACCCCACGATAACAAATTCCAGGGACGACTTTGCTGTGATATTAAGGATGTCCCCACGTTATGCACCCTCCCCTCCCTATTTCCACCAACCAATGGTGTTCCGTGTATAGTGTTGGGGCAGGGCCAAGACAAAGACGGATAATACGGCTCCGTCGGAGACCAAGAAAGCTTAATCCACAGTCACGAGCAGCTAAATAATATATTCTCTCCATTGTAATGGAATAAATATAACATTCGATATTTTCAGAAGAGGTGGAAATAATGCGGAAGCTCAAAGAAGATTTTTCTCGGTAATATTAATGAAATAAAATCTGTGCTATATTTAAACCAATTAATTATAGCTTAACGCTAAAAGTCGATCTTTCGTCTCCCCTCAAAGAATGCGTGCTTATTTATATGAGAATCCAGCACGCGGAAGCGGTATATTATAAACCCCGAAGGTTGAGCCGCATCGATGACCTTGGGTACAAAATCCCTCAACCTGCAAGGTTGCATCCTCCCATCTCCAACCACAGCATATGCGACAACGCATCCGCGAACTGCCTTTAAAATAACCACCATTATGTCCTTCTCCACCCGCCATATTCCCGCTCTCATAGTGGCCTTTGGCGTCGGCGCGGGCGGCACTATGCCTGTGTTCGACGCGGCCTTCGCATTGTCAACCCTGGGATTCCCACAGCGCGTCGCCTCCTCGCAACCTGCGCAGGCAGTGTCGCTCATCAACGCTGGGCGCAACGTAGCTATTGGGATAGCACTGGGGACGCTCTATTCGCGCGGCATGTTTGAAGCAGTTGATATTGTATTAAGTTGCTGGGGGCTTACGGGGCTAGTGGATGGGTGGGTGCTGTGGGGAGAGGGGGTGAGGGGAAAGGCTGTGTTTAGGAGTGTTTTTGGGACAATGGTTGGGCTGTACGGATGGTTCGGAATGACTGCTGGGAGGGCTTGATTGCCTCGTCAAGTGTTTTTATGTCTGGATGCGATAAATCACGCCCCTCTTGAAATACTGTATAAAAGGACAATCCCTCTCACCCAACTACCTCTTTCAGCTAACCCTCTCGAGTCTTGACCTGATAATATTGCCCAAACTACTTAATGAAATAGTCTAGGCTAAGTTTACAGTGACATTAGCAGACGACAAAGGAATCTGCCAGCCCAATCGAGCCTCGGTGATATCTGGGGTCGTGACCGAGTAGTTCCTCGTTCCTGTGGTGCTTTCCACCCACAGGACAGCATTCGCCGCCACCGGTACACCGGATAACTGTGAAAGAATAACAGTAATACCGCCAGTGCTGGGCACATAGCTGAAGCTGTTTATGATACCAGCATCAACGGTAATCAAGACTCCTAGTGGCCCAATGAAGACCCTTCGCCTCACAGGGTCCGCTGTCTGCACGCTGACCAAAGTCTCCGAGCTGGTCAGCACACCACCATATGCTACGAGTCCCACAACATTATCCTGCACGACGTATGTTCCAGTACCCAGCACGAGACCCACAAAATTTGGGCCGTAGTCGCCACTATAGCCGTCCCATTTTAAGGTATCCGGCCAGGAATGAAAAGATGCAGAGGCAAAACCGTCTATGTTGATGTTAGAGACTGGCCCGCTGACTCCGCCATATCCAACACGGATGAGGTAGGAGTCTGATGGGTTACTGCGGAACGCCCCAAGGAGAACGAGAGAATTCAACCCGGATCCATAATGGTGGATTTGCCGTTCAATTCGCTGGAGCTTGCCCCCATATCTAGACGTTACTCAGTAAGAGATTAATATGAGGGTGGTTAGGCATAGTGAGAGATAGGGATAGTAGAGGATACCTACATGTTGTCCCAGTATCGACGTGCATTTCCATTCCATCCCCAATGTGGAACGGAATTTGTAAATCCTAACACCGAGTTAGTTGTTTTAGTTACCGTGTCGGTATATCCAAAGTACCTAGTGAAGTTAGTTATCTTGGACGCCAGAGTAGCGGTTTACTAATAATCGGAGAGATGTAGATGACAGATGAGAGACGCCGACATAAACCTACTTCGACCAATAGTACACGCCTTCTTGCCCCGTAGAGTCCCAAGCCATTTCGCTGCCAAAAGGCACTGCCTCCGTGTCCCATTGATCGGCTCGAGACTTCATTGCCGTCGTTAAAATCTCCGCCTGAGACGAGAGGCCCTCACGCGTGAGATCAGTAAGTATCTCCCCGAAAACAGTTTCGCCCATGAGTCCAACTTTATTATACCCAACATCATTTTCCATGGCTCGAATAATTGTGCTGTAGGCTTGATTTAAATACCAATCCCAAGTGTGGCTCTTGATGAGACTGGGATACGCCCGTCCAGCACGGTAGAGACCCCAATAGGCCGCTGCGACGTGAACATAGTCATAAGCACGATCAGTTGCATATGCTGATGCTTTGTTCCAGGACGTCCAGCTAGTCCAGTCTATACTACTATCATAAGTATAGCTGGGAACTTCAGCTGGCTCGTAGTAGAAAATGCTCTTTCTAACAGCAAAGTCGGACGTCTGAATAGTCTTCCACAGAACGCCGTCTACGAATGACTCGAGCTTCGTAATTTCACCTGCATTTGGCTGTGCTGCTTGCTTCATGCATGCAGCGAGGAATGAACCCGCACCAGCCTCATCACTGAGACCAGCCACCCAGGCCCTTGAATCTTGTTCGACGATAGATCTTTCTTCGTAGTCATAGGTCACCGCTGAGGGAGCTCGTCCAAATGGATCTGATATGTCGGTGAACCATTGATCTGTCGTGAGGAACTGGCCGAGATTCGCGATCGCCTCTGTCCCTGGCTTGGTAACATAATAGTGTATTGTCTGAACTTTCCCATCCGCATATGCCACAGTTAATCGCACACGGCCCCATGCACCCCCAGATGGTGTTACCGTATAATGTCCATTGCCAGTCGAAACCAACTCCAGGGCGCCCGCCGGTTTCACGGTGGTTGAGTTAACAGCAGACGACCCCTGAAGGAAGAGGTCGGCAGGTGTACCTCTGGGGATAATATACCCCGGAACCCCGTGTGCAACTGGCGTCCCGGTCCCTAGAACTGTCGAGTCGATATCTCTGACGCCACCTTCAGCTACTGAGAATCGTAGTCCAAACTTCAGTGACGCACCAGGCTGTACCGTTCTTGAAGATGCCTCATTCCACGGGTCTTTGCCAGACCACTCGTTCTCAGCCCAAGCCTTGCTTAATACTTGCCACTCATAAAAGCCTTCAAAAACCTGACTACCATAAGCGGTATCTTCGTAGTAAGTCTCCTCTAGATTACGATAGGCTTCCATTGGTGTGTCGCCAAGAGGTGTGATTACGAGCGCCGGACCATCTCCACTTGTAGGCGCTACTCGAATCTGGCCTGCATGCATTCCTATATACGGGTCGGAAAGAGAACAAATACGCAACATATCGCTAGCTTGACGGTTTGTGAATATGCTATTGAACTCCGCCGGAAATCCCAGGCCTCCGATCTCGATGGCCGAGGTCCCTGAATTGGCAATAGTAAACTGAAGACCAAGGTCGCCAGACACATCGATCCATTCCCGCGTGATATTCAATGGACCAGTAGGAAGTGTGGGTGTAAGCGCAGAAGCTGCCAGGGCTCCTGTTGAAATTGCAGTTACTTTCTTTCGAGACTTGGAAGAGTCGCCCATGATCCAGGATGTGCTTCCCGATGTACGATATCGGAAGGTGATATCTCCCCAGTGATATTGGCCGTCCTTTGCCCGAAGAGGGAGGTAATCGAAGGGGAGAAAGTCGAACGTCTCCCCCGCTGGCTTCAATGACGCAAGTACTTGAGCATCGCGAACAATTTGAACGTCGAAGTTGGTTGTAGTTAGTTTTATATAACCATCGCCAAGACCTAGCGTATCCTGACACAAAACGGCAGATGTGAGGGCCGAAACTACAACGGACAAATAACGGAGACTTTGAGACCTCATAATCGCATTAGATGTCCTCAAGCTTCAAACTATCAGTATGGAGGAAAGACGCAAGTAGCGACGTGGTGAATTATTAAAACCCGAAACTTAATAGGAATACCATGTTTTGTAAAATAATCGCGAAAAGTGAACATATTGGCGGTTAGCCATTTGTAATTAAATATTTCTCTTCAAGCAGGTAGATGTCTGTATTTCCGAGATAAAGACAAACTCCTCAATATAAAACAAACTTCAGTGGTGGACTAACTAATCAAATTTGTATATAGCCTAAGCGGAGATTCTATTCTCCAAGTCTAACTTGGAGGAGAGATGATGTGAGGGACGAAAAGCACGAGACCCCAACTGGCTCAATTAGTAGCCTAGCAAGCTTTATTAACCCCACACAAATGTCCATAAAAATAGATTATAATAAAGTAATCGCAAAGCTAGAAGGCCTAACAGGGCAGGTAATTGAAGCATTGTACATGATATTAACTGCTTGGTTAATTCGTGGTACACACACGAACTTGAAGTATAAAGCGGCCTGGCTCGACCAGATAACCTACGGCATTTAGATTCAGCCCTTTATCAGCTTTTCTGCCCAGCTTATTATTGCCATTACTTGGTATTATGGCACCTTTAACATTTGTGGCACTTGCTTTGTCGCTCGTAGTATGGTCTTTCGCTGTCGCATCCCCGCATCCCCGCCGCCAAACTACAACTTTTACGTCAACTGGAAACCCAATTCTTGCCGACGGATCTGTCTATTCCGCAGATCCTGCGCCAATTGTAGTAAACAAAACCGTCTATATTCTATCTGGTCGAGATGAGGCTGGGGCCACTGAAAATGGATTCATTATGAATGAATGGCAAATATTCGAGGCCCAAAGCCCGGATCCGAGTGGTGGTAGTTGGTCACTTCATCAAAAAGTAGCACAGCCTCATAGTGTATTCTCTTGGGCAAAAACAGGTACAGCTTACGCAGGCCAGATTGTCCAGGGAGCGAACGGAAAATTCTACATGTATGCTCCTGTCACTGAAGCCGACAGCGCAAACTCAGACCCCTTTGCTATTGGAGTAGCTGTTTCAAGCAATATACTTGGTCCCTTTACCGATGCTCATGCTTCCGGCCCTATCATAACGGAAAGCGTGCCGTCCCCTGGCAATACCATCCAAAACATTGATCCAACAGTTTTGGTTGACACCGATGGCCGGGTGTTTATTTATTTCGGAACCTTGGGCCAGCTCAGGGGTTATGAGTTAGAGGCAGATATGGTTACAATCAAAGGATCAGTCACAATAGTCAACTCTCTCACGGGCTATTTCGAGGCTCCGTGGCTGATGAAACGAGATAGTACTTACTATATGCTATATGCGGCCAACAACGCCGGTGAAAGTTCGCCTTGTACCCCGACCAGCTATCATGCTTGCATAGCTTATGGAACAGCATCGAGCCCCTTAGGTCCGTGGCAGTTTGGTGGTATCGTTCTTGATATTGTATCATCCACGACATCTCATCCAGGTGTATACCGGATTGGCGATGAATGGTTTATCACGTACCATACACGCGATGCCGAAGGTGGCACCCATTTCCGGCGCAGCGTTGCCTTCGATAAGCTCGAATGGGATGATACGACCTCTCCACCTTCAATTCTGAAGGTAACGCAAACGCGGCGCCCGGCGTCTGCTGACGCTCCAACTCGTAATATCGCTCCAAGAGCCGCGCCATCCTCTACCAGTACCACCCCAATTCAGTATTGGATAAAGGCTATCAATGACCAGCGTGTTGAAGCTAATCCACTGCCACCCGACTACTGGTGCTCTTACGCCGCAGAGCAATCGCCTCAGACGAGCACGCTGACGTATAAATGGAACGCAACAATGCAGCTAAACGGTGCAACCATGGCGTTCTTTGCTGACCAGCCTGCAGGATCCAGTATTGGAGTACCGCCGCCGGCATCATGGAAGCTGGAGTATCTCACATCAACAGGGTCATGGACTGAGGTTTCGGTAACGAGCTCTGGGGGGTATCCGACAACTGCCACCGATTCGCCGAAAGAAGTCAGTTTTCAGACTATCTCGACTACTTCTTTGAGGGCGATCCTGACAGCTTCGGGCTCGGCAGGTCAGTTTGGAGGAGTGGGTGTCAAGGAGTGGGCAGCGCTAGCGCCAACCATATCATGATTAGATACTTTAAAGGCATTCGGACAGGCATCTAATTCGGAAAGAAATGAAATAAAAAGTTACGCGAAAGACTGTGTGTGGACTCTAAAAAAGCCTGTTGTTGACACCTTGACAGGTGTGTATTACACTTGCTTCTTCAGATCCGAAGCAATCGCCGGTTGTCGATCCCAACTTCTTTGCCAAGGAAGCAGATCGTGCTTCTTTGAGATATGGTGTCTGTCAGGTGATGCGGATGTTGCTTGATACGCCAGAAGGCAAGGATATGGTGAAGAATGAGGTCACTCCGCCAGACTCCTCGCAGTTAACGCTCGAGTCTACGGACGCGGAAATTGACGACAGAATCAGAAAGTTGGGGAATTCTTTATACCATTCAGCTGGCTCTCTAGCAATGGGAAAGGTGGTGGATACAGAGCTCCGTGTGAAAGGTGTAGAAGGATTGAGAGTAGTGGATGCGAGTATTCTCCCTGTTTCCATCGCAGCCCATTACCAAGTATGTGTTTATGCATTAGCCGAGCAAGCTGCCGACATTATTTTGGCTGCTGGTTCATCGTAAGATACTAGGGATGCATACATCGATGATGTCAACCTAGTATAATATAACAGTATTATGACCCCTTCTGGTATAAGGGCAGCTTCTGATAAATCCTCTACTTCTAAATCAAGCTACTCAACCACTCTGACTTGGGGTTGGTCTAATTGGGCCATGATGGACAGCAGCATCTCCCTCAAATGTCTCATCGGGCAATCCAGGGACCCATGCTGGCATACCCATGGCCGACATATTTTCTTGCGCAGTATCCGCGGGTAACCATAACCCGTCAAAATCCGGCATAAAGCCTGGCCAAAACTGGTCTATTCCGGCCCCTAAATCCTGTTGCTCCCACATAAGAGCCATATTTGGCATAAATTCGTCCGACGATGCATTGTAGTGCGCTTGAGAGACAGATGAGGGTAGCTGCTGTTGTGAAGCTGCCAAGGAAGAATCTCGACCCTTTTGTTGGAGGGAATTGGTGGGAACTGCAGGCGTCTGCGTAGTATTTTCTATTCTTCTTGAATATAGAGAGTCCCCGGATGCAACTGATTCCTTCTCGTCGATATTTTGGCGTGTCAGGGCATATATCGAGAGTGGGTTAAGGACATTTTCTGGCGTTTCCCCTGGTGGATTTGAGTAATCAACTGGCCTATGGAGATTTTGTGAGCAGGGTGTCAAACGCGAGATATCGTGGTGGAATATACCTTTCAATATCACTAGACTTAAGTTCCTCGTCCGTACCAGGGGCGCCTTCAACAAGGTGTGGTCCGATTCCTGCTTTCCTCATGAGAGAGGTTGCAGCAGTATACTGTGTATATATTAGAACAGTGCGGGTAAGGCAAGGTATTACTTACGCATCGCTCAGCAGTTGCAAACAGCGGAATCATGAGTCGCATAGCTGTCATATTTGCCTGGAAAAATGGTACGGTTTCCAGCACCAACTCTCTGCTATTTACCCGATTGCGGTCTACCCCCTGAACGCTGTAGTACAGCATCGTCCTTGTGCTCTCAAACGCGCAAGTGCATAGCCATGTGTCAGCTAAGAATTTAGCGCCGTGACTCACAGCTTTCAGGAGTATGCCGGCTGCATCTTTAGAGCGTTCAAAGCATTTGCGCTGATACAGAGCTCGAAATGTCTGCTGGTCCGGCGTCAACTCAACTGAGAGGCGGGTTCTAAGTAGTCCCGGTAGGAGAACCGGCATAGATATGCGATATAGGTCACACAAAGTAATGTGGTAGGCACAGTGCAATAGAAATAGTGCACCAAGTTGACTGGAGTCTTTGCGGGTGTATATAGATGCTGTTGTGAGGCGGAGGGCTGGAGGTAGAGAATTTAGCCAATCCTCACAGGATGTCTCGAGGCTCGAAAATCCAGCATCTGGAAGCTGCAGCGGTTTTGTAAGATCGACCTGTTTAATATACCTATATGGGGCGTCAGTACACCAGATAACACTGAAGGTTTTATATCATACCTTAAAATTTTCTTTCTTATCCCGGCAAACCTGGCGAAGTATGCTGCGATGCCCATATTGATAGATGGATCTCGAGGTCGGAGTTCCTGTGGTATGAAATTCAAAACTTGGCCCCTCGTCAATGTTTCGGTGATGCTCGGAATTTGCTGAATAAAATTTCGTTCGTGGCAAGGAAGTTGGACCTTAACATCACAATCGGCGATGAGAGTGAGTTGATCAACACCACTACCAACCCAGCTATCTGCAACATAGCAGCTCCACATAAGCCGGCGTCGAGATTCCCTCGTGCAAAAAGGCATGGTGTTCGACGGTTTGGTACAAAGAATGTCAGTTGAATATTCGAGGTTGATTTGGAGCGCTTGCAACATTCTAGTCGCAGCACCGCTGATCATGAAGGCACCAGAATAGTTTCCAACGCGAAGTTCGTGCTCATAAACGAGTACTGCCGCCTAAAGTCATCATAGTTAGTGTGAGTACGATGTCAGCTTATCCAGCGGCTGTCAACTAACCATAAGATTTTCTACGGAAATGTTATTCAT
The DNA here is from genome assembly GCA_000750675.1 of Pseudogymnoascus sp. VKM F-3808. Classification (NCBI taxonomy): domain Eukaryota; kingdom Fungi; phylum Ascomycota; class Leotiomycetes; order Thelebolales; family Thelebolaceae; genus Pseudogymnoascus; species Pseudogymnoascus sp. VKM F-3808. The sequence goes on along the minus strand of JPJR01001089.1, from coordinate 20,419 downwards.
GTTGCCGAAAACCTGTCGTTGCGCAATATCTGCCCACTGGCTCCCTGATGCGAGAACACTTTTTGTATCAATTTCTTTTTCATAATTTAGTGTTTCTAAAGCATAGAATCTAGCGATTATTAATAGACATACTTAGCAAAGACTCGCAATTCACTTACTTTGCTCCAAGGGCGCATATCACATGGAGAAGGGGACCGCTCATCATATGTGTTATGGCGGGATCTTGATCCAGCCGCTCCATAAACGAGGGTCTATGTATAAACGAATAGCAGCGCAATGGGTGGATATTGGTGAAGTAATTGTCTACAAGTTGATATATTATTTCCTTGCTTGGAAGCGACGAGGAGAAAAGCCTTGACGAATCAGTAGACGCCGGCACACGAATATGGTTCGAAATCACTTACCAAGCGGGCAATTCAGCTCCTCGTGCATCCAACGTGCCATCATTTGCGTTTGGACTTTGGGCGTCAACTGGTACGAAGGCATTGCTCCCGGGATCATCTCTACTTCCGGGCAACGACTTGCGCACAGTGTCATTCTGATACTGTAGATGCACGATTCCATTTGGGCGACTTTGTGGAGAGGCTATACTTTCAACCTGCCTGCCCCCTGAACGATAAGTGCATGAAAGCCCCTTCCTTAAACACCTATCACAAGTTGGCTTGCCACCAGAACATTTTGTTTTGCACGAGCGGCAGGAGTTACATGAGCCCTGAAGCCTTCTTCTTTCAAGGCCGGCTTCCGTTAAGCCCGATTGCGCATGGAGATGTACTCTCTTAAACTTGGGTGTGGAGCCCCAGGAATAACCCCCACACGACAAGCCTCGACGGGCACAATTCATGCACGAACGAGGGCGTTCGTCGCATTTTACCTATTGGTGCCTAGTTAACGAAAATAGCCATAGCTATAGAGTAATTTCTGCGCATACCTTGCGGGCCCTACATGTAATGCAACCTTAAATCCACGTGTCAGTTGAAACTTTTGTGGATAGTTTGGCCAACCGGGGAACCAGATAGCTCAACATTCACATTCAACTGACCTGACCGAGACCGTTCTCCCTTTTTGGGGCTTTCCATATAGGGCGGACTAGGTTCCATTTGAATTGCCTGTTGGGGGCCATGGCTCGCCTGTTCAAAGTTCGAAATGGTCGTAAGCCCGGTATTGTTACCGACTGCCGTTGACTCCGGACCCATAGCACGCGTTAATTCCTAGACCACCCTGCCAGATTCAAATCATAGTTCAGCGACAGCTATACTCGGGATTCTGAGAATCAATCCTTCGACACGAGATGCGATTGATATGGCAAGAATATACGCAATTGCCGCGGGGTATGGCGATTTGCGGCACGCCATACGCCGGCTGTCGACCCGATAGCCGAAGCGAGACCCGGTGGAGACTTCAACACACGGCAAGGCAAGCACAACACGCCCCATGGGGAAATTGGTGATACCCTTTCGCCATGTGCTACCTGCCTTGAAGCTACAAAAGGGATGCGATCGGCCTTACCTGTCGAGTTCAATATGTAGTGTGTTACAGGCAGTCCTGCCAAAGACTTCAATATTTGAACGCGAATAGCACGGCGATATCGCCACCAGGTCTCAATCATGGCGAAGTTCGCACTCAGTAACCTCTATGTCATCTCTACTTTGGCCACTATCGGTGGTCTAATTCAGGGGTTTGACGTTTCGAGCATGTCTGCAATCATTGGAACCGACAAGGTGAGTCCTGCATTTGTTCAAGAAGTTCAAGCTGACATCGCCATAGTACAAAACATATTTTAACCACCCAAATTCAGTACTCCAAGGTGGCATCACAGCCAGCATGGCTGGCGGCTCGATGCTTGGCTCAATGTTCTCTACGATCACGAGTGATCGAATTGGACGAAGAGACACCATGTTTTGTGCATGCTTGGTCTGGCTAGTTGGCTCGTCGGTGATGGCCGCTGTTCAGAATGTTGCGATGCTCATCGTAGCTCGCATTATCAATGGATTTGCTGTTGGAATGTTAACAAGTCAAGGGTAAGTAGATAGGACAAGTGATATCAGGGCAAATACTGATGAATATTCAATAGCCCTGTCTTTATTGCTGAAATAAGCCCTTCGCATATCCGAGGAAGACTTATATCTCTCCAGCAATGGATGATTACTTGGGGAGTGAGTTTATAATGTAGACTACTTCTGCATCCATAACTAACATTTTGCAGATTCTCATTATGTTCTTCGTGTCGTACGGAACATCGTTCGTCAAAGGCACGGCTTCCTTCCGCCTTCCTTGGGCACTTCAAATGATTCCTGCTCTTGTTCTACTTGTTTTCTTGCCAATGATGCCGCGATCTCCTAGATGGCTGGCAAGTAAAGATAGATGGGAGGAAGCCACAGAGGTTCTGGCAAGGTTACACGCTGGTGGAAATCAAATGGATCCTCTGATTATCGCCGAGGTCAATCAAATCAGGGAAGCCATCAGGTACGATAATATGCCCCTATATTACAGGTTGTCCCCAATAACTAACTTCTATGTAGGATGGAAGCCGAGTTCAATAGCGTCTCCTGGGCCGAAGTGTTCAAACGACACAATATCGTCCGCACAACCTGTGCTATATTCTGCCACGTCTGGTCGCAATACACCGGAACCAATGCCATGATGTTTTACATTGTATACATCTTCCAAATGGCAGGACTAACTGGCAACAATGCATTGATCTCTGCTTCCATACAGTATATAATCAATGTTGTTATGACGCTCCCTGCGCTCGCGTTCATGGATCGCTGGCCAAGAAGGAAAGTCATGATGTCAGGATCGTTTATCTTGGCCGTCCTATTGTTCACAGAAGCTGCAATCATGGCTACATACGGAGAGCCTGTACCAGGTGGATTGAACGGTGTTCCTACCGTAACTTGGGTGGTGCGCAATAAGAAAGCTTCCAAAGCCATCATTGCATGTTCATACCTGTTTATCGCGACATACGCTCCCACTTGGGGTCCTGTCGGATGGTAATACCCCCCTGGTTCGCAACGAAACCGTCACTGACTGGATTTAGGATCTACCCGCCGGAAATCATTCCACTTTATATTCGCAGTAAAACGGTTTCGCTCGCAACATTTTTCAACTGGCTTATGAACTTCTCTCTTACATTTTTTACCCCTCCTGCATTTCAGCACATCCAGTGGAAGGTTCGTCTCGGTTTTCTTATTCGCTTTGGGCTAAGACTAACTATGAATAGACATTTCTCATATTTGGAACGCTCTGCTGTTGCGCTATCGTCCATGTTTTCCTCCTATTTCCAGAGTCCTGCGGTAAAACCTTGGAAGAGATGGATGAGCTTTTTAATGAGTCTATTTGGGCGTTCAAACAGAAAGGCAGTGGCAACAAACTCGAACGGGACGTACAAGCCGCTGCTGAGATGTTGAAGGGAAAGGACGACCGTGCAAGCCAGGAAGTCATTGAAGCTTCAGGGAGCGTGGACCATAAGGTTTAATCAGTAATATAGATGAGAGTGAAACTAGTTTCATACAACTAGAATTGCAACATAGGATGCAGTTGATAGTACTTTAGTCAACTCTTGGCTGTTTGAAGTAACCTAATGAGTGATTTCAGAACTGTGATATCGCGTGTCGTCGTCTTATTTCGTAAACGGACAGACCTCAAGGAACTTCAATGGCAGTGTTTGATATTTACTTGAAAAATATTCATTAGTCTAAATTGTATTTATTCTATATACGGCACATTGTCCCTAATGATGCATACATTTTTTATAGATACAACCCATTCTTCGTATGCCTGTATAGCTTATCTTGCGATTAAGCTAAAGGCTGTGCTTGCACACTCTCCGGTGACCAACAAGCAACACCCCGATTCCCCGGGTTATCAACATCAATCTCAAACCTATCTGGGATCTTGAGTCCTGCATCAATGTGATGTTGGTTCATTGCCACAGAAACACTATCCCGATAGAGCCATGCGTCGTTCGTCTTTAGTTGCCATGCTTCTAACTTTGCACGGTATTCTCTGACTGTATCCTCATACTCTTTGTTTAGTGCCAAGTTGTTAACTTCTTGTGGATCCTTCTCCAAGTCGTATAGTTCCTCCTGAGGGCGCCATATATAGTTCTTCAACGAGCGCGGACCGAGCATTACAGGCGGCGGGGTGTTGCGAATTCCGTCCCAGCTCAAACTTCCATACATATCGCTTGCAAATGGGAAATCCAGTCGCCAGGCAAGGTTGCGATGGTACTTATACCGCCTTGAACGAAGGTAGCGAGTAGGCCAGTAGTTCTGCACCTCATGAAATGTATGCGATCCGAATACGTGGTGCTGCCACTGCTCTTCTGGCAAGATCTCTGTGGTATTGAGAATTGGGAGGAAGGATGTTCCAAGCCTTGGTGGTGATCTGCCATTTTCAGATAACTTATATCCATTTGCACCAGCCCAGTCCAGCAGTGTTGGAAAGAAATCAATGTATGAGACCATGTTCGGGCTCACAACACCGCCCTTCGACTGGGGAGTCCGGACTATGACTGGAAGGCGGATTCCAGCATCATACAGCGTCGTCTTCGAGTTGATAAATGGCGCGCCATTGTCACTGACAAAACAAACAATTGTGCTATCTGATAATCCTTGTCTCTCCAAAGCATCAAGAATTAAGCCCACGCCGGCATCCAGCCGCTGGATGGATTGGTAATATTCAACCAGTTCAGTGCGAACCTCTGGTAGGTCATTCAGAAACGAAGGAATCTCCACATCCTCCGACTTAACTTCAGTGACCTTCACCCTAGCATCCCCAAAGTCTTCGTTTCCAAACCCAGAACGAGTCAGATCACGGTGAGGATCGATGTATCCCACGGTCAGGTGGAATGGTCGATCAGTCTCTTTGGCCTTTTCAAAGAATGACTCTGCTCGGTCTGCAACCCAGCCAACATTCCTGCTCGTACTTTCTTCGCGGATCTCCCACGGATAAGACGCAGCCGGTCCAACATGCACCTTGCCAATGATTCCAGTCTGATACCCGAGAGAGTTAAACACTGCAGGGACAGTTTCAATGTAATCAAATGTAGCGAAGTGGTGTCTCTCACAGGCCAACCCATATTGTCCATTCTGGTGGGTATGTAGGCCGGTGTAAATGACAGATCGACTGGCGCTACATGATGCTGTGCTCGTGAAGGCCATGTCAAATTGAGTGCCTTGCGATGCCAGCTGGTCAATATTTGGCGTGTTGATATTCTTGGCGCCATAGCAATTGAGATATTTGCCAAGATCATCTGCAACAAGGAACAGAATGTTCTTCTTTTGCCCAGAGGCATCCCGTGATTCAGCCATTATAAGATATGCGCCTTTGATCAAAGTTTACTCGTTGTCGCTCTGAATCCTGCGTGCCTCACTATTTATGCGGCTTCACAAGCTTCAGTGGCAACACGCTACTATTGCCTACGGATCTCGACGCGACAGCCGGTCAAGAAAGCGGGACCGCCTCGGGTTATAATACTAACCCCGCACTCTGCCCGGCACCGTACTTCGCTGCCAATAAATGGCCATTTTGAACTTACCGCTAGAGCGTTGTAGTCGAGTTTCCAGTGTTCCCACGGTTATTTCAAGTTGACATGGTTCAACCATTCCACTATCAGATTACGCCATTTTCGCCTAAATACCACCATTTCTAGCTTTGTCTGTGTCGTTCCTGAGCTACGGCCGCTAGCTCCAGGCACTAAGACCCGCTGGTTCAAGCTTTTATTCGGAGATAATGAGCAAATAGCAATCAGGCAACGGCGGATCACCGACAGGCTGGTAAAGTGCAGTCTGTTACCTTCGATACTTTATTTACAAGGCGCCTACTGAGTATATTGACGTAAGGTATGGGAGTTAAGCTTTCTAAATGGCACAATACCACGTTACCAGAGACGAGCTACCCCGCGAAACCCACCGCCGATCGCGACACCAGCCGGATCGATATCCGGTCCGTTTACTATGCAACAAGCTTCGCTCGGCAATGTCTCCGGTCCACAGGCGCTTGAATCTCAAAAGATGCCTTTATCTAGAAATGAAATAGACCAATGCATGGGCAATTGATGCTGATATCACTCAATAAGACGCAATTGCTGGTCTACAAAAGGGACGCGATTTCCTGATTTAAATTTATTTTAACAAACTGAGATTTCGCGACAATTATTTGCTCAGTATGAAGTCTTCATTTCTTGTTTTGGCTCTTGCAAGCCTATGCTCAGGGGCTTCTTACTTCTTCGATGGGTCTGCGAAAGTTGCGGGTCAAGGATCTGAAGCCCACCCGTATAACAACCTATCCGTTATTTCCTCTTTGAAACTTCAGCCAGGAGACAAAATACTCTTGAAGCGCGGGTCGTCGATTCCAGGTCCCTTGGTCTTGACTACCAGCGGCTCTGCAACCGCCCCAATCAACATTGGTGCCTATGGCAATGCTACGAAACCAAAGCCAGTAGTTGTTGGTGGCGGACTTAGTACAGTTCTCATTCAGGGAGCCTCGCATGTCGTCGTGGAGGACTTGGAAGTCACCAACCCAGGAGACAACAAATCGGCATTACGTGGTGTCTATATTTACGGATTGGATTCTGGAAATGTAAAAGATGTGACCGTTCAGAACCTGTACATCCATGATGTGAGAGGGTACATGCCTTCGACGACGGGTGGTGTCATTTCGGTTGGCAAGTACGCAAATGCTTCCGGGGCTATTGTCATCGAGGCTGCCGGATCAACTACTCCGACATACTTTACCGGTATTAAGATTCAGGATAATGAGATCCGCTCTGTTGACCGCCAGGGAATCTACACATGGTCAAACTGGTGCCAGAGGCCAGAGTTAGCTGCCTTCTGGTTCACTTTATGCACTGCGCCTTGGTATGCTTCAACTGGCTTACTCGTACAACGGAACAGGCTCTATGATGTTGGAGGTGATGGCATTGTTGTTAAAGGATACGACGGAGCCATTGTTAAAGACAATCTCGTTGTTGGGTTCAACAAGAGGTCCAAGTCTCCCAATGCCGGGGTCTGGACTGCGAATAGTATAAACAGCTTGTTTCAGTACAACACTGTCTCGGGCGGAACGACGACATCAGATGGTAGAAACCCTTTTGCTCGTCATGATACATGACCGCTAACGATTAAATTTAGGAATGTCATATGATGTTGACCACTCCACCTCGGGAACGGTGTTCGAGTACAACGTCTCTCATGATAACGAAGGTGGATTCTTCCTTCTGTGCCCATATGATAAGCCAACTGCCAATTTTACCATTCGGTATAACCTCTCGGTGAATGATAAGACGAGAATCTTCCAGATTTGTGCTGGAGCTCTCACAGGCGGCAAAATCTACAAAAACACCATCCAAATTGGTTCTGGGCTTTCGCCCGCCATTGTTACGGAAGATACGACTGCTGCTCTTGATGTCTTATTTACCGATAATATTATTCGCAAGGAGGGATCTGGAACAGCAACTTGGAAGCTACAAGATGAATACTTTTCGGTGGTCAAGAACTCATTTTATGGGTCAATCAATACATATGCCAACGCGAGCGGTTCTATAACTGAAGCGCCTGGCCTTGCTGCACCTGGCCTCAGAGACCCAAAGGCATACTACCTCTTGAGTGGATATCCCACACTGGACGTGGCCAGTGATGTCGTCGGCGATGCATCCGTCGATTTCTTCAACAACCCTACCGCTGGCCACAAAAATCTCGGGTTTTATTCTGGTGCAGGCACGAAAATACCTACTTGGATCAGCAATTTTGATGATTCCGATATTTCCGCGTGGAAGTCATCGTCGGGGGGTGCAACCGTATCGCCTGACCCAGCTGGTGATTTTGGAAACTCAGTTCAGTTGGCACCTTCCTCAGTATTCTCTCGGTCGACAGGCACCTCCTTGCCATTCCGATTCAACGCGCGAATCTGGATTGATGCTGTGGTCACCACTAAACCAGTTAGTATTCGTGTTGGGAGTACCTCCAAAGCTGTGGATATTACCCTGAAGGATCCAAATACTTACCGAACTGGAGAATGGCAAATTCTGGAGGTCTTGCTGACTGCCAGCGGCCAGTCTGCCACGTTGGGCGGAACTGCTCTTACTACAGTCCCCGTGTCTGATAAGGCAGGACTTGTTGTATTCTCAGCTGGTCAAAGTAAAGTATATATCGACGACGTATTTGTTACAGGACAGTAGTAGAGCCATATATGATTTTCACAGTTCAAATTAATTACGAAGGAAATATATTCTAATCAGTTCAACGCGAAAATATTGCTTTCTACTTGTCAAATTATACGTTGGAGCTGGGTGTGACAATGTAACTCCTGGAATGCTATCCTTCTCTCATCCACCGGACCAAAGGCTCGTCATAATGGCGGCGATGGATTCATACTGCTGGACCACTGATGTTGTTCTGCTGCCAATATACTGTACATGTGGCAGGGGTCCGTACCCGCTTGTAGACTCGGTACCAACCACACACAGCTTATATTCTCTGGAAAGTCAGCCTTTCCCGTGACAGGTCACCCCCCGCGTATGTTGTCAGTATCTGTTCAGCGGCCCGGCCCTTGTGCGCTTTCGCTGTCTCGTATGCGTTTTCGTTTATTATTGCGATAATCAACACTGCCAGTACCAACTGTGGCAGGAACATGTCCACGGCGCTTGCACAGCCCAGCCCGCGTACTATAATTGGTCCTCTGCTACAGCCGAGGACATTAGTGTGCCAATTTGAGACTGTGTATCAGGCACATACGAATCCTCGTCCCCTGTCATGCATGCCATTCCGCGCCACGCTCCGTTACAATTTGTGTCGGCCAGTTAGATGACCCGTATCAACGTGTGAAGCCTCGCGGTCTGCCTCTGGAGACATGCGTGAACCACGAAGCCACCATGAGGCTGCATATCCCTCGTCTCCCTCCCGTTATCTCCTCAGCGTTGCTCTCCTCTCTCTTCCTAAACATTAATCATGGCAGGTAACCTTAAAGAACAAAAAATCCCCACTGAGGGCGATTCAAGTCGCCAACAATCATTCCAGCAGCCCGATCCCAACTCTATCCACATGCAGCAGGCACAAGAGGGACAGTTGCCGCCGGCGTACGCGGCGAGCCCATCGCCGGCACCGATACCCCTCCAGCAGTTCCAGCAGCCTCAGCCAGCGCACTTCCAACAAGGTTACTTTCCGCAACAACCTCAGTACGCACAGCAACCACAGTTTGCGCAACCCCAACAGCAATACTTCATCCAGCTGCCAAATGGTACAATGCAGGCTGTAGCGGTGCAGTCGCCGATGCCACAGCAACCCATTATGATGATGCCTGCCAAGGAGCAACCGACAATTATCGTCAATAACACACCGACTGCTTCTGCAGCAGCAGCAGGAGGAGGTGGAGGAGGCGGCGGCTCGAAAAACAAGTAAAAAATAAACGACGCTCAGAATGTTGGATGATCAGACACGGTTCCCCGGCGCACGGACAGGAGTTGTTAACTTCAAAATGCGAATCTGTGAAATGACATAGCTCGTGGCGCGGAGATGCGAGAGTGAAATGGTGTATGCTGGTGGTGGCGGCGGTGGGGGTAGCAATGCAGATGCGTGTCTGGCTGGTTGCTGTGGAGGGTGCGCAGCATGTCTGTGCTGTTCGGTGATGTAGAGTTTGCGCGAGAATCCGCATCTCTGGAGTTTATTTCTTGCGTTGGCTCTATCACCAAACCAAGACGCATGTGGTCGGCTCTTCAGCCGACTCGGCCCACATGCAGCACGCTCAGCCTGCAACAGACCGTTGCTATCGTCGGCCTCGGCATATACGACAAACATGACATACTTAATAAGTTTGATTGAGGAAACACCAGGCCAAATTGGGCGCAATAATGAAGATATGGCAACACGATTGTTTGGGATGGGAATGGGAATGGGAATCAGGAGTAAGGTTTAGAGTTGCTATAGTTAGGCTACCATATCATGATTACTAAGAATCTTACGCCAGAACTTATTTTGGACATCAACAAACGAAGCACTATCCACGATCCACACCAACGAACGACGTTGTGTCTGGCCCGGTGTGACGATCCCATCTGGCCTATTAAACAGCCTGTGTCAACAATAAGCACGTTCTAGTGCGTCTGAAGCCATGGAGCTACCAAATGCGGATGACATCACAGCCTCCACCGTAGAACCGTCCCCAACACCTACAACCATCGCATCCCTACCTCACGAGATCTTCGATCTAATCCTTCATCATTCTGTGAACCCTGTCCTTTCACTCTCAGACGCCGTATGCCAAGAACCTAGCTTTTCGATTACCAGCGCGGAAAACACAACTCTGAAAGCTGTGTCCCTAGTCAGTCGTGCATGGCGTCGCACTACGCTCCCCTTGCTCTTTAAGCATACTCGCCTTATCCTCCGTGATAGCCACCTATGCAGCTTCAACCTCAAGGGCAATGTGGATGCTCTTCTCGCCTTTCTCAAAGCGCACGATCTTGCCGTGTCCAGCTTCTTTCTTGGAGTTTATAACCATGACGCCCCAGTCCAACGTGTGCTTGGCTACCAACCCGAGGAGTATCAAAGTGTCTGGTCGGATTTGTTCCGGGCCATTGACCCACGAGTTGTCACTATTGTAGCCCCACCGAGATTACTTGGAGATCTTACCAGGTGTATAATTGATATGGCAGACGCGGATATGTTCAATATCAAGTATCAAATCTTGCAGCTTTCGGTAGAAAAGTCGGCGCCTTCCAAGCAGCTTAATCAAACACCACCGAAGGACGACAACACTGGCGACTCTAACCCCCAAGGCCTCCTTGAGATCCGCCCCTGGACTTCAGTCCTCATCAACGAAGGATCTCACATGGAAGTTAGCTTAACATATCCGGCCCCCCGCCATCATCGAGCACCTTCACTGCTAAATTCTCTTCTCATCACCCCCCTATACCCCGCCACAGCTACAACCTTAATCTACGTCGCTATCTTCCCGCTCCGCACTCACTTCGAAACCCTAACATATCATCTCCCTGCCTTGCATCATCTGTCATTACACTTATCCCCAAAATCAAAATCTACCGCACTCTTCCCCAATGGTCCCACAGAAGGCTTCTACGGAGATGAATATGACGAAAGCATACTCCAGGAGCGGTTGGAGTGCTATACCCACCTCGCCAAATATCTCCTCTGGGATGGCTCGGATATGGAGATTGACCCGGGGAATTGGCAGGCCCTGAAAGAATTTGAGCCGGCTGATATGGTGAATGAGGACAGGTGGGCGGAAGCGGTAGGGTACGCGCAGAGCGCAAATGTGGGATGGCGGGTTGGAAGAAGGGGGTTATTAGTTAGGGATTGAACGCCAGGGTCTCTCTGAGTACTCAACCTATAACAGCGACGCTATGAAGATGGCATTATGAAGACGGCGAAAATGGGGATGAGAGCGACTGAGTGGCAATGCAACTTTATCTGAGTTTGGTATAGCGTGAACTGTGGCGCAGCATCACCACACTTCGCCAACCTTTTCTCCCCGTCACACATGAGCATCGCGTGAGTCAATTGAGACGATAGAGTCTTAGAGGAAATATTCAAAAATAATAATATTATTGCTATAGTACGGTGCCGCTGTGGTTGGGTGCACGAAAGGAGTGGTCGCAAATGTTGCTCTTGTACCCAAAAATTCGCGACTTATTCTGAGTCATCATGCATGGCTCATCATGGCTCATCGTCATATTCGGCAACCCCGCCGTAAATGGTGGGGTACGATATAGTTGTATTTGGTCGCTCGTACTACCAAGTCAAAAGAGGCTCTCATATATAAGTATTGCATTTATTCTATCCTTTAGGCCATAAGTATATTTTAATTCTGTACATCTGGCGTTTCATTGCATTTTATTCCACAGACTCGCTTTCCCCACACAGTTTTATTTATCGATCGTTCCTTATTATACCAACTTTATTTGTCATGAGCGGATCCGGATCAAGTGCAGCTGCATCTGCTGCCAGCGAAAGAATGGTCAAAGAAGTCTATAGCTGTTCGGCATGCCATGTTAGTTTTACCGATAGGCAAACACAGAGGGCGCATATGAAAGACGATTGGCAGTGAGTGGCAAATTGAAGCAGGGTTATTGTTGGAAGTATTAATGAAGTTAGTGTCTGCAACCTGAAGCGCCGCATAGATGCGCTGTTTCCAATATCCGAGGCCGCTTTCAATGGGGAACAGATCCCCGAAACAGATACGACAGACTCGTCTTCGCTATTTCAACTTTCATGTTCTGCCTGTGGCCGGAATTTTCTGGACCAAAGAGAATGGCAAGAACATCTAAAGTCACGGAATCACACAAGGAGAGCCGCCAGATTGCCTATTTCGCCGGACGAATCCCCTGAGCCAAGCACTCCTGAAGCCAGTCACGAAAAAGATGAGCCTGCAGCTCCGGTTAAGCCTTTCAGTTCCGCGGATTGTTTGTTTTGCAACATAGAGTCTACCTCGTTGGATTCTAATTTATCACACATGTCTCACGCCCACAGCTTCTTCATCCCAAATTTCGACGACCTCACCGACGTGGAGTCTCTTCTCGGCTATCTCTATACACTAATATCTGTTTTTCACGAATGCCTTTTCTGTGGAAGTCTCAAACCCAACAGGCTCGCCGTCCAAGATCACATGTGTAGCAAGGGCCATTGCAGGCTCGATTTTCAAAACGACCGGCATAAATTCTGGCAGTTTTACGATATCGAGGATGCTCAGGATGGGCTTCCGGGAGTGAACTTGGCTCCGGATGACGATGAGCTGCATCTCCCTTCGGGTAAAACAGTTGGTTCACGCTCAGGCGCTCGCAGTACCCATCGAAATCCCAACAGACGCTCTTCCTCAGAACCATCACTGCACCGGCGACTCCTCAATGAAGAGGAGTCCGAGATAACTCCTGCAACGTCGCTCGATAGAAGATTGGCTGTAAGGGCTGGCACATCCACCAGCATGATTGGCATTCCAGAAGTGCAACGGCTAGCGTTGGTAGCTGTGGAGAGACAAATGGTCGCGATGGAGACGAGGGCGATGAATGAGCGCCAGCATTGGGTGGACAAAGGTGGTAATAAGCAGAAGCGGTATAAGGTGGCTTCGATGGGGAAGAAGCAGGGCGGGTTGGAGAAGCGCTTGGGCTAGGTTGTTGCTCCTGCGACAAACCAGGAGTATCTCAACAATTCCGCAGCTGTCATTCTGTTGAGATCAATGGCCAGTATGGTCTCCAAGAAATCAACAAAACAGGCGCCTCAGCTTCCGACATATCGTTTGGCTTCGAATAATTTTATTCCCACCATCCACCTGTGACAGAAGATCGAACGCTAAAGCGCCGGATACGCAGCAAATTGCTTGAGAGGACCGCATTTTGTGAGAGAAAAATCCAAAAACGCCAAGGGTCTTCATCCGTTATTGCAGACTGACCCCAAAGTCGACTATATAATAGTTGATTGGGATTGCAATAAATTAAAGGGGCCTTGGTAACTCCAAGCGATATAACGCAGATGTGTATACCAAATTGATGTCCTAATGCATCTGAGTGCTTCTTAAGATACTTTACATATAATTAAACCATGCTTCTGTATCGTTAGGGCGCTTCATAAAGCACTGAACTCCCTCTCAGCTGCTGGGGGCCTCTGTTAGGATGCTCGAGCTCAGCTTGGGAGGGTTGGTAATTCTGCTGATAGGCTCCTTGGAGCACATTGGATGGGGTGTTAGAGTCAAGCTCGCCTTGAACAGGATGATTGTGTGATAAAGCCGTCTGGCCACGAGAATCGAGCTCAGGTTGAACAGGATGTTGTTGTGAGAAAACTGGCTGATTGCGCGAGTCAAGCTCGGGTTGAGTAGGTTGCTGGAGCAAATCGGGCCCCGGTTTGCTTTGTTCGGGCTGCTGAAAACTGTGTTGATTTGGGAGTAAATGAGGGGCTAATCCTCCTTGAGCAAATCCGGGTTGTTGATTATATGCTTGCATAGGAGGAAGCGAAGTCGGTCCGGAATTACCAAATCCATTTTGTGGCAACTGGTGAGAGGGCGTCAAACCCTGCCGTTGACGTCTTGAGCGGATGACGAAGAATATCACTGCCAATGCAAATATTCCAACGAGAGCAAGCCCCCCAATAACCCCACCAACTATAGCACCAACTGGAGTAGACTTGGTATTGGACGTGGAAGAAGTTGAAGATGAGGGCGTTGAATCAGAGGTCGATTGCGGATTAGAGGAAGGTAGTGAGTTTGGGTTACTTTGAGCTGAGTCTGATGGCGTAGCTGGCGCATCTATTTCTGTGTGGGTTGGGAGGGGGGATCCCAGAGGAGATTGTGTTCCTGTTGAGATGCCGTTTTTTCCAGTGAAAATTGGGAAGGCGATAACATCTGTCATGCCGCTCCATGTAGGTTGCAACTGGAAAGTAACACTCGTGTCGCTGGTGCATATATAGGCACTATAATCGTCGCTATAATAAAATGTTCCACAGTAAGGGGCTGTGGACGAACTGCGACATCATCACATTAGCAGGTTCCTTCAAGATACCTAAAAGCTGTACACATACCACTGGACTTCATCAAGACAGGTAGAGCATGAAGAGATGCTCAGCTGTTCTCCATCAACACACTTTGTCTTCGGCACCGCATCAGCCCCAACGATTTTCGCATCACTGTTCCAGAAACATGTCGTCGCCGGATTGTTGTAATACCATGCCCCTATTTATAATCATGTCAGGAACGAAGTTCGTGCCATTTAATGGATGCAAACTCTGCCTCGCAAAAGGGCATACTTACAGTAATTTGTACCCATAAAATACCCGCAGATATTAGAATCCACTGTGTTGGCCCTCGCTCTCAAAGGCGCGTTTGTAGGACTCGGGGCAAGGTGGTGGTTTCCTGTTGGGTTGAAGGTTGTTTGCGTCGCAATCACATCCTGAAGCGACGCATCTGCCCTCAAGAGAACCAATCCGAAAGCAAGTAATAGATTTCGCATCTTGACTTATGATGATGTTGCTATTGAAGGCAGACAGACGCGACACATTGTTGCCGATGGGGATTCGTGGATGTCGAGCCTTGCGAGTTAATATGCCATTACAACCCTTGCTTCTGTGACAATTTCTTTGGCAATAGTACTGTATTCGCAATGGCTATCAGTATGCAGATCCCTCTATCAAGCACTATGCTATAGTTTAATTGGCCTAAGAGCACTTATGATACAGGGTGCGGCGGAAATATTGGCCGCTGCTTACTCTATGTTGTGCAGGGTAATGTTCCTGCGCCTCGGTGATCTGCACCTGTCAGGGTTCTCCACTCAGATCCACAGTATAGTAGTAAAGCTTAGCTAGTAATTCCAGGCTTCTTCAGGGGCTAGAACAGACTGTTCAACATAAGGCGTCGTCAGACTACTCTTGGCTATTTACTGACACATGTAATTGCATGTCGCATACCTTTTCGTTTTAGGTATAAGTTTTGGGACTTGAAGTAATACAGCTGGTTTGTTATTATATCATACCGCACATGTTTATGATAGAGACAGTTTGGTCAAACTCGTACTCGACGACTGTTGGAACGAAGCCCGTTTCTTGCTGTCATAGATCGAAGACGTAGGTAATGCATATTAGCATTAGTAAGCATGTCTGCGTTAACAGTCCGGCTTTGTCTGCTGTCCGTTAAGTGAATTCCGGGTCAAGATGCGGGTCAAGATGCGGTTGTTTTGGCACTGTTTCTGGCGTTGGATTTGAGGCACTAGGGATGTCCCGCATTGCTTTGTGAGGTTGTTGCGGTTTCCAGCAGCATCGATATAAGATGTAAATAGATAAAACCAATATGAGCATACCAAGAACCACGCCCACACCAATGAGGCCCTTGGCCGTGGGATCGAGCTTTTGGGCTGTTGCGCAATTTGCAGATGAGACTGGCCGCGCTCCGCCAGCTTCAAGGTTCTGCTGTGCAAGAGAGAATTTCATCTTCTCGTAGTCGATAAAGAGGTACAGCTGAAAGTTTTTATTTAGTTGTTTTTAGCAGAACCCAAATCGCTAGGCTTGACTTACCTGGGAGAGAAATGCCTTTCCAAGCACTGGAGCATCTTCAGGAGCTGCAGTGTTAAATATTTGCAGTTCCTGATAGCTCGTGTTAAGACTTGGCCTACCGTCGGTATCAAGCACCCGAAGAGGCCTTTCGAGTTCGTAATAGGGAATATCCACAGTCAACCCATTGTCGATAGTAAATCGCAGAGTAGCATTGAAGTTTTTGAAAGAACTCGGATATACTAAGCCCGGTTCAACATTCCAACCAGGGCTGTAGGTAGACGGAGAAACAAGCGCGCCAGAATAATTCGTATGCTGCCTGAAGTATTGTAAAAATCCGTTCCATATTGCTTGAGGTAGTCTGAATTGATTGTCATACCTGAAACGAGCGTTAGAAACTCTCAACCTGTTCTATAAATAATCGAAATGAGAATATTAACTTACGGCTCTATGCAGAAAGTCAATTTACTCGCTGCGTCAATGAGATCATAACTGCCGTTTTGATCAGCATCATCGATGTTCAATGTCAACTTCGAAACTAGTATCTGGAGTGGACAAGGTCGATGATTCAGAAGATTCGGCTCGGCGATGTCATACTCAAAGAAGGGGCCGGAAAGGCTAGACTCATCGTAGCCTCCGAGTACTAAGCTTCCCTCCCGGGGATATAGCACGCTCTGAGATCCAGAGTTGAGGCCCCAAGACTTTGCACCGATCATACCAGCATCATGAAGAGATTTTAACAGCGTCGACTCCTCAGCAAGGCCTAAATGAGATGCACTTGATTGCTGGCCTTGAGTAATTAATACCTCGACCATGGTAACAGTGTCGGTGAGCAGCCGCAAAGTTGCGTCCGCGGCGTATTGAATAACATTGGGTAGACTGGTCCAGCCAGGATTAAGCAGCTCGAGGCCATCTGTTGTCGCATTCGGCACCGCAGATCGAGTAATAAAACCTCCGCGCCTCGAACGGCACTGAGCGGCAGTCATGATTAGCCCAGAATCATTGAGCTGGTCGCTGTCGCAGATCTCACTGGACTGTAGTAGAGTCGAGTTAACGACGGTGCTCGGAACCACGCAGAGCTCAGTCGAATCCTCGACGCGAATATGTATTCCCCATGAGTTTATGTCAGTCTGGTCTGGGGCCAATATGGTGCAGTTGCCCAGCACTAACTGGATCGTGGGAGGAGGCTGGCATGAAGATGCGGCAGTTGCGATGATGAAGAGAGATGCCAGAAAGGAGAATTGAAGATGTTGGTGCTGGTATGCAATCATTGCGGCCAATCTATGAAGTTATTGCAGTGAAACACTGCCAGTGGTTGAAGTGAAAGCCAGGATCATGCAAAACCCACGCGATAACCACGCGAGGGATCAATAAGAAACAGAGAGGGAGACACAGACCAGAGGACATATGTACGCAGCCTTGCATTGAAGCATAGCCTCTTGCGCGTGGCTGAGTCCTCACCGGTCCGGGGAACTGGAATAAGAAAGGCGTAGCCTTGCCGCTTTATTATCTTTTATTGGAAATTGAGGCGTTGATACCCCAGCCAAACACCCCAGGAAGAATATACAGAGTAGCCGTAACCAATATTTGCCTCGCTTACGATGGGAGTATATATACATCGACGATGGAAGAGAACTGGAAGTGCCAGAAGGGCGGCTGCCATGGTCGACCAGGATGCATTCGCCAACAGAGGCTGGCAGTTTTGAGGATTTTGAATATTGTGCCGTAGGATTTGGTTGCCAAGGACTTTTCGTAGGCCAATGGCTACATAGAGAAGTTGCGAGTAAAGAAGGACTTGTGGATACGATACTATGATCCTTCCTCTAGTCATGTATCGTACGACGAATAGTGCATGTCAACTCTGGATAATTGCCTAAAAGAGCTCTCGACTTGGCATCGAGTTCCGGCAGCGCGATTTCATTGCCAGATGTCTACAACTAAAATATATATATTAACCTCTACATTGCTACCCTAATTGATTTATTCCACCGAATACTGGATAGTTGCAGTGGTCGTGATATACTGGGTTTCAATACTATTTTGCCAACTATTTGTCAATGTATTCTAGTCATCTGGACATAGGATACATCGTTACTTTATATCTACAATCTATATCGAGCCCATACGATGTAAATTTCTTTGCCATTCTCATTAGAAGGTTTAACTTGCCACGTCTTTTCTCGTGCCATCTTCGCGAGGATAGACTTGAGACATAAACGGGTACTCTGACGAGGCAGGTATTCATAAAGAAGGTTGGCTGTACAATGAAATATAGATTGGGTAAATGATATCTATCGGAGCACCTCCCTTTACGGTAGCTGGTGAACCAAGATAGGCTCGACAACCAGCAATACGGGATAGGCATGCGCTGGCAATAAATCATATTCCCATATTAAAAAGCTAACAATTATTACAACCCACGTCGCCAATTCCATTCACTTCGCAAAATCACATCATCCTTAGCCGACATAAGCAGGCGGGCTGGACTTATCATCTCCCTCCCTCTCCTCCGCAACCCCCTCCTCCTTCTCGCCGCCCACATCCTCTCGAGGACCGATGTTAAGATCCGTCTCACGATGGGCATCCATAGCATCCTTGTTAAAGAAGTTGACGTAAATCGGAAACGCGTAAGCAAGGACATATCCCATAAATGGGATGATCATGGCGAAATGGGCGTTGTGGGCTGTTACTACCGCACCCATCATCGGGGGTACGACGGCTGTTGGGGTTAGCATTGGATATTGAACAATATGAAAGGAAGCGGATGGGACTCACCACCGCCGGAAATTGCAGACACCAAAAAACTACCTCCTCTCTTTGTATGCCTACCGATACCTCTGAGCGCCAGCGTGAAGATGGTAGCGAAGCAGCAGGACTCAAACACGAAGATCATGATGAAAAGCCCGATTCCTGCAGTGCCATGTGTGTTCATAGCGGCAATGGAGAAAACGGCGCACATGCCCAGATAGACAGCTAGCATATATCGGGGCCTAAAAAAGGAGATAGTCATGAGGCCCGCAGCAATGAAACGGTTTGCCGCGTATAGCCCTTGGGCGACGGCGAGAAGATCAGCTGGCGGGTGTTAGTTCATCGGTTCATGTGCCGCTTGACAGTGCGAATGGGGGTGGATGCTGGAAAGGGGAAGACTTACATCCCTGCGCAGCAGTCTTGCCGGATTCCTTGCAGTAGTTGATGAAGTAGCCGGCGATGGCGACCTGCGCGCCGACATACCAGAACTGGCTCCACACGCCGAGGAAGAGATTATACTGCTTGCGCAGCGGGCCGGTGTCACCCACAATCTCGTTCTCTTGTTCATGCATGCTATCCTTCCATCAGCGCTGTCCACTCAAACGTGTAGGGCGGGGGACTCACTCAGCATCAGTAATCTCAGGCATCGGCACCATCGCAAACAACACGATCAACAACCCCACAAAGCACGCCACAGCCAAATACGTCCACTGCACATTCTTTAGCCCATTTTCCGACTCCGCATTCTGAAAGAAAACCCTCGACGCCAACAGCGGTGCCACAAAGCTCCCCACGCCCTGCACAGCCTGCGCCAAATTCAACCTAATCTCCGAATACCTCGGCGGACCACAAATCGCCAAGAACGGATCCGCCGCAGTCTCCAACGTCGACAGACCCGCTCCCACGACGAACATACTACCGCAGAAGCCGCCGAATGAGCGTTTCACGCCTGACGGCCAGAAGAGGAGACACCCGACTGCTAAGACGGCGAGGCCGGTCATGAAGGTGATGCGGAAGCCGAAGCGGCGGAGGATCCAGCCGGAGATGGTGAGGGGGCAGAGGAAGTAGGCGCCGAAGTAGGCGGCGGCTAGGCCAGAGGCTTTGGAGGCGGTGATGTTGAGTTGTTGCTGGAAGTGGGAGTTGAGGACGTCGAGGAGGCCGTAGGCGAAGCCCCAGAGGAAGAAGAGGATGGTTACTGGGGAGGGTTAGTAGGAAGGAGGGGGGAGGGGTGAGAGGGGCGGACCGAGAAGATTGGGGATGAGGGACTGGCGGAGGGTTAGGTTTGCGGCGGAGGTGACGGTGTTGTCCTCGACGACGATCTTGCGGCTAAAGGCGCCTCTGAGTCTTTCTTTGACCGCCATAATGTCGGTGTAGTCCTTTAGCGTGAGATTCTTTCTTGTGATGTGGTTTTGTTGGCCTTAAAACCTCAACTGACGACATCCAATGTTCGTGTAACGCGTCTTTCAGCTCAACTCAGTTGCACTCAGCTACCACAGCAAGGGCAGCAGGAAGCTATAGGTATATCGACTTTGATAAATTCAATCTCAGCGTTGTTTTTTGTTCTTTTCTCCCCTCACATGCCTTCTATACGTGTTGGCTCAGTTCCAATCGTAACTATCGCCGTAGATGTAGAAGCAAACAGGAGACAAGAGGTCATCCATCCCAAGAAGTAGTTACAACCCCCGATCCCC